>JAMQGT020008621.1:0-64346 GCA_024447675.2 Pterophyllum scalare
AATTTTTGGTCACTCAGCGTAAGAACAAAGAAGCCTTCAAACCCTATGTCATGTTGAAGAGAGAAACAGAAATTGCTCACGTACTGTTGTAAGTAAGAAAGTTGTGCTTGTGCTATATGTACAGATCAGTGCCTTTCCAGCTGTCAGTCATCTTGAAGAGCATCATGACTGACAACTGGAAAGGCACTGATCTGTAAGTAGTCACACAAGAAGCACAACTTTCTTACTTACAACAGTACGTGAGCAATTTCTGTTTCTCTCTTCAACATGACATAGGGTTTAGAAGGCTTCTTGTTCTTACGCTGAGTGACCAAAAGGAAGGGGGGGGGCATTTATGATATCCACAGATCTGAATCTTCACTGACAGCTGCTAATAAAGCACTTGGGTGTGAGTTTGTTCAGCATGGGACTTTTCCACTATACAAAATTTCTTGGATATAAAGTCACATTTATAAACTTTAACACTCTTGTAAGACAAATGCTAAACCATGAGCCTGCTATTCGGATTTTTGTGCTGGTTAAATTAAATAAACAAGTTCATTTTACGATTGTTGGCCATTTTTAATGAATCTGGCAATTATCTTGAGCTGTTTTGTTCCTTATTCATATTCATAAGAGCCCTGTTCCCCCTTCTGACTGGCCTGTTCACCATAGCAACCACAGCTGTAGTTTATTGGTATTGACAACTGATACTGCAAAAATGCTAATGCCAACAATCTGTTAGTTAAGCTCTTAACTTTTTTCCACTTATCCAATCTATGTAATAAAATAAGTAAAAATGACTCATGAATACCCACATTACTTTAAAAAGAGGATTTTTAATTAATTTCTCTTTTTGTTGGTGACTATTCTTCAGCTCTGATCCAGTGCTCTAGTAAACATTCAAAGTACAAGGACAGTTCAATTGATGAAACCCTGTTAATGTTCATTGTAATTAAAAAAAAAAACATTCAGTGCATGGCTCATTAATGTGTTTTTTTTTTATAGTTTGTGGACAGAAAGGCCGTCAATGAAAATGAAAAAAGCTTTAAAGACCTTGAGTGCACAAATGATACTTGTTAGCAGGATCAGTTGATGGGTGGCTCTAGTGTTGTAGGCGTTTAAAGGGACAGTTGACTTGATATTTTTCCCTACTGACCTGCAGGGCCATTTATCCATCTAGAACATTTTGGTTCAAGTGCCCAGTTTTGGAGTTATTAGCTGTAGAGATGTCTGCTTTTTACCACAGTCCTCATATTGGTAAGTCTTGCCACTTGGCAGCCAAGTTAGCAATGCAGTTATTTGGCAAGCTGCTGCTGATCATTTAATGAATCTAATGCCTCAGTCACACAGGCCTAAAAATGGGTTGGCGATTGCCTGACAACTACCAGTCGCTAGTCCCAGTCACACATACTTGGAGACCAGTCAGTGACCCTGTTGTAACCACTGGTCGCTATGGAAAAATGCGGATTCCCTGACCGGTTGTGCAGTGTTTTGAGGAGGGTGTTTGCTGTTGCTAGGTAAAATTGGCTGCAAAGAGGCATACAGTGCTGCACCAAAAGCCTCATTCCTTTGGTAACTAACAAGTTGTCTACAAACGCTTGCCAACTACTCTCCAAGTAGTAGTGAAATGGGGACCATTCTTTTAAGGATAAGCTGTGCCTATTAAAGCCTGCTGGAGATGACAGAGTCAGAACAATTTAAATTTAAATACAACTATTGGTTTCAGTCATACACTACACAAAAGATGGATGTAACAAATGAAGTCAATATGGGAAGCGCCTGCACGCTATCTGAAGGCCACCAGAGGGTGATAGCTGTGCAATTCTATGGGAAAACGATTTTCTGTCTTGAGCTCTGTAAACACCTTTCTGATGAGTTTATGGGCTCAGTCACTCATTTTGTCTATTTAGTTTTGTAAAACTTGGTCATACTATGTTCCATAATGGAGGATTATCCGTGGCATGCTCACATGGCACCACCAGGCACATTTTCCCCAGCAACCAGAGGTTTCCTATCTGTCTCTAGGCCTTTGTGACTGAGGCCTAAAAAAAACATTTTTTAAAGTGAAATCTGACTTATTTAAATGGCCATCAGGACATTTAAAACCACATACGTACAGTTTGAAAACAATACAGCTTCATTAGCCAATCAATACACAGAGCTGACATCAAGAGAGCTCACATCTAGCTCCTTTCACCAGAGCACTAGTTGACCAGACGACTAATCATCGCTATTGTCATTAGTGGTACCTTCCTTGCTTAGCCTTCCTTAGTAGACACACTATAGTGCTATATACACTATATTGCTAAAGGTTTTCACTCACCCATCCAAATCATTGAATTCAGGTGTTCACGTCCATGTCTGCAGGTGTATAAAACCAAGCACCTAGGCATGCAGACTGCTTCTCCAAACATTTTTTAAAGAATGGGTCGCTCTCAGAAGCTCAGTGAATTCCAGCATGGTACCATGATAGGGTGCCACCTGTGAAACAAGTCCAGTTGCTACTAAATATTCCACAGTCAACTGTTAGTGGTACAATAACAAAGTGGAAGTGATTGGGAATGGCATCAACTCAGCCATGAAGTGGTAGGCTACATAGAGTCAGAGCAGGGTCAGCAGAGGCTGAAGTGCATATTGCACAGAGGACTCTGCAGAGTCAATCACTACAGACCTCCAAACTTCATGTGGCCTTCAGATTAGCTCAAGATCAGTATGTAGAAAGCTTCATGGGTTTCCATGGCAAGGCAGCTGCATCCAAGCCTTACATCACCAACTGCAATGCAAAGCATCAGATGGGGTAAAGCACGCCGCCACTGGACTCTAGAGCAGTGGAGATGTTCTCTGAAGTAATGAATATTCTTCTCCATCTGGCAGTCCAATGGATGGTTTGGCGGTTGGCAGGAGAACAGTACCTGTCTGACTGTATTGTGCCAAGTGTAAAGTTTGGTTGAGGGGGGATTATGGTGTGGGGTTGTTTTTCAGAAGCTGGGCTCGGCCCCTCAGTTCCAGTCAAAGGAACTCTTAATGCTTCAGCATACCAAGACATTTTGGACAATTTCATGCTCCAACTATGTGGGAACAGTATGGGGATGGCTGCTTCCTTTTCCATCAACTGTGCACCGGTGCACAAAGCAAGGTCCATTAAAGACATGGATGAGCGAGTTTGGTGTGGAAGAACTCGACTGGCCTGCACAGAGTCCTGACCTCAACCCAAGAGCACATCTTTGGGATGAATTAGAGCAGAGACTGTGAGCCAGGTCTTCTCGTCCAACATCAGTGTCTGACCTCACAAATGCGCTTCTGGAAGAATGTTTATGGAATTTTTGACCACACCTAAACCTTGTGGAAATCTTTGCCAGAAGAGTTGAAGCTGTTACAGCTGAAAAGATTGGCCAACATCATATTAAACCCCAAGGATTAAAAATGAGATGCCACTCAAGTTTGTGTGTGTGTGAAGGCAGACAAGCGAATACTTGTAGCAATATAGTGTAAGTTTCCTAATTTAATTCTTGGTTGGCTGCCTGAGGGCAGGAACAAGACAACAATTTTTGCCATTCCATAATTCTCCCATAGATTTCTATTCAGGATTTGTTGAACTGCAGTGTCTCTCATGTAATACCTCTGCTTCTATGGAACATGAAGGTAATAAATGTCACTTGTACATTTGAAAACTCAATGTCTTTTTCCAGAAAGCAGACACAGTTAAAAATCCAGTTAAGAATCAACCAACCTTTAGAAGTTTCACGAAGGAGCCATTTTCTTTTTGTGGAATTACACCTGCCAACTATCACTGTGCAAATGTAGACAGTACAAATGAAAAAAAAAAACTCTTGCATTTGTGTATTTTGCATTTTATTTTTGTGCAGAAACCTGGGCATGACTTTTGAAAACAAATATTACTGCTGAGTTTGTTTTAAATGTGTTTTTAGGCACAACAAGGCAGGTACCATCTGGTTCTCTTTTTTTCCCCCTGCCTTTTTTTGGATAGTGACAGTGAAGAGTAGACAGGAAAGTAGAGAGAAAGAGCAGGGGAAGACATGCAGTAAAGGGCCATGGGTCAGACTCGAATCTGAGTTGCTAACTTTCAGCCCTAAGGCACATGGCTGCTGACTCATGCTGTGAGCTAATCAGGTGCTTGTTCTGTTATTTTCAAGAGAAGGCAGACACCACTACAGCCGATTTCTCCAAAACTGAGCAACTTACGTCTGAACAAGACATATGGGTATATAGCACTGTAGACCAAAATTAGATTTTAGGGGAGAAATGTTGCTTTAATGTTAACAAAATTAAAAATAAAAGCCTTATCCCCATTAAAGGAGTCGCAGCGAATGAATGAGAACAAAAAAGGATTTCTCATAAATTAAGATGTGAAAACTTGCTGGTTACAAAGTAACCCTTTAGAATCATTATATCACCAAAAGACTCCTCTTTTCAGCATCAAAAGATAAATAAAATTGTTTTTTTTTAAAGAAGTCACTGCAGATTGCAATATGTTGCTTCAGGGAGATTGATATGATACATCTCACTTGTTATTTCTAAATGAAAGGTCTCACCGAACAGCTCTGAGTCAATATGCAAAATGTAATGAATTAATAAATATACAACAACCAACCATCACTTAAGCTAGCCATTTCCTCATCGACTCATACACACATAAACAAACCTTAAGAAGCCAGAGTTGATGCAGGTGTTAATGAGGGGGAGGAATGGTGAGAGGCACTCTAGCTGCCTGTGGTCATCGCCCCCCTCAGGTGCTTTATGCTCTGCTGTGAGTGCCTTAGTTACCCTGAAACACATGGTCACGGGACAGTGGGGTTAACACGAAACACAGCCTCATTTGTGCTACACTTAGACAAACACCAGCCTTCGAGTAAGACAACAACACCTTCCCTGAGTGTGGAGGTTACATAAAGGTTAAACTCAATTACACAGAAGGAGGGAGAACAGCAGCTACAAACCGAGGAACAGTGACAGAGATGGGAGAAGTGTGAAACCTGTCCTCAAGTTATCCCATCTTTCTTCGTTCACACTTTACAGACCCCAAGATAGCCTTAGTTTTCTGTTTGTGACTGTCTGATCTCCTCTAGCCCTTTCTCATTCTCTCACTCCAGAACTGCAGGAGCCCGTTTAATTTTCTGTATCTCTGCTTATCATTTATTTACTCCCCTCGAGCATCTCTACTCCTGTCATCCTCCCTCTCTTTCTCCTCAGGTACCTGTTACTCTGACAGACTCGATCCAGCCTGCAGCTAACAGGACTGCTGTAAACCTTGCACCCACTCACAAACAGGGCGCAGCACACCCTTCGCACCAGCCAGCCTCGATACCTGCGTACAATTCAGAGAAATAAGCATGAGTGAGTGGGCTGGGACCAAACACATTTGTGTGGCTTTGCCTGAATATGATAGATTCTATTACTACCTGGTCTGCGCCTCTGTGACACTCAGTAGGTTGTGGAAACCGAGGGAATAGTTTTGTCCAAGCTTTTTGCGCTAAGCGAGAAAAAAAGAACAGAAAAACAGATAAAGATAGATGGCCCGCATGTCAACATCAACCACGAATGGGCCCTGTGGGCCATAATCCAATTTACTGTATAAAAAAGAAGGATGTTATAGCTGAAGGACACTATTTGAATGGGAATAGCTGCAAGAACATCTTTATACTAACAACCTTTGTATTCCATATAAAGTCAGCATTTTTTCCACTCGGTGAGAGATCCATAATTACGCTGCACACTCACCAGACTGTCTGGGGTGCACTGGTGGCAACACTGGCCCACAGTTGGCCTGAACTTCCCTAAACAAGGAGGCGCAGTCAGCTTTTTCTTGAACTTCAATCCACATGACAACTGAGAACACACAAATACAAAAAGGGATATCACATGCAGAAAAACTACAACCACATCCACTTCCTCAAATAACACTAAACTGCCAAATTATTAGGCACATAAATCTAAAACTAATGTTTTTCTTATCTTATCACACTTCAATTTATTTCACCCTGATTTCTTTGGAGCTTAAGATTTCTCTGTCTCTTTTATTGGTTTAACTCTGAATTCATGCCGGCATGCCATTACTAGCAGTGCAGTAAATATTAATACAGAGCCCACGTGAGATCCAGCATCAAGACACTCCCTGTGCAGATCAAACAAACAGCTCATGCTCGCAACAAGGCAGGCTGTGTACTGTATACTTATCAACCACACTTCAAGCCTCCCCTAGCAAGTCGACTGCTGATCAGGTGTTCAAATATTTGCAGTACAGTACAATAACACACAGCCCTCGCCTGATTATCATGCTCTGTGTGTGGTGTTGGTTAGGATCCAGATTGATCACCTGGCTAAGATCAATGACACTTTCTTCTACTTCAATTGATTGACTCCAGAAGTGAGAGCAGCTGATTGGCAGAGAAGGTCAATTTAAAGACAAAACATTACGGTAATGAAATTTTGGATCAAATTATCAATAATTTATAGGACCACACTTGCTCAGGAGAAAAGTGCAAAAGAAGAAGTACGCGATGCTGATTATCAGGCTAAACGTACGTGTCAATAAGCCGGCTCACCTCGATGACCACAGTTACACACTCACGTCTGCTCGTTCCGAGGAGGAGGTAGAAATCCTTTGATCTGAATCTGACGCTCATGCCCATTAATTTGCTGGCTTATTATTTTGTAGTTCCGTTCTGCTAAGAGTGCTGTGCATGACAAGAGATGAATTAAAAGGAAAAAAAAAAACCCTCAGATGGTGAGGTGAACCACTGGCTCCATTTTGCATTGTGCTGGCATGGTTCTGGGTTCATGGATTTGGGTTCAAGGCGCTATGTGATCATCTCTTTCCTGGTGAGGAATTTTTAAATGTATTTGAGTGGTTTTATTGGGCATGACATCACGGAAAAGTTTCAGATCCTTTGAGTTTTGTTAAAAGTTTCAGAGCATTGAAACTTGCTCAACATGGTAAATGTTGCATAAAGAAACACGTGTGCCTTGGATTTTATTAGAGTCACTTAATTTAGGAGTTTTAATGGAGTTTTAAAATCACGGGGTGATCTATGAATCCCTCCTGGTGGTGCATTCAGATGCTGCTGTGAAGTCTGATCACAGAGCTATTCAGCTGCCGCAAAGCTTTGCATTCATAAGCTGTGGTGTTTGGAAACTCAACAGGGAATAGAAATAATTAAAGTAGTGATGCTTTCAAAACAAAATCATTTCTATCCACCATCGGTTATACTCATGCAATAAGGGGGCAAAAAAGAAAAAGAAAAAGTTGATTCATCTTCTGAATTTGGGGGAATCTTCTATATTTGTGCATTATTATGGCCTAAAAAACCCAACTCCAAAAATGAAAATATTAGTATATATATATATATATATATATATATATATATATATATATATATTATTACTTTAAGGAAGTTATAAAATGATAAGTATGAGGGGAAGAAAAAGTGTGCAAATCTGCTCAGTATCTGCTGTGCTATTCTTTTAGATTAAGGTGAGGACTTGGAATGTCTTGGAATGACCAAATCAAAGACATTATCTTTGTTCTTGTGGGCTTTGTATCTTACTCACTGCTGTTGCACAGTGGCCCTTCCTTCACAGGGAACATGCAAACCAAAATCATGCCAGCACAATGCCTCCAAGAGCACAACAGGTTCACTCTCTCTTAAGATTGAAATTAAGAAACCACGGCATGCAGAATGGTATTAGACAATTCTGTCTGTCTGGGATTTCTATTATGTAGAAAAACATCAGAACATTGTAGCTATGACATAACTGTGTCATACGAGAAGCACCTTAGACAGATGCCTTATTAGGAGACTTTCATCAAGTGTCAGCTGTCATTTTACTCATTTTAATTAGCAGATTTTCATATGGCTCAACTCACGATCTGTTTGACCAGAGCAACACGGCAACTTGCTTCGTCTTTTGCAGAAAACCCCAAAATCTTACTATGATACATGAAATCTATGTCTATATTTGCCTGCCAAGTACACCTACACGACTAGGAGTTGGCACACAGGTACATCTTAGGCCCTTGAAGGGTTGTATCCAGATCAAATAGTATGACATCACTGTGTTGCCTGGCAACCACCAACCAATGGGCTAAAATGACCCATTTGTAGCATTTATGCATCCACCACCTTAAAAATGAAAAAGTCTTGAGCCACCATTCATTTCTTTATATTTTGCTTCCAAGGAGCCAGACTGTCTGATATTGCATCTCAACCCCTGCACCCCCCCTGCCAATTAGATGCTTTCTGCCTTGAAAGGGATCCCACACTCCTTCAACAATATTGAAGCAGTGTGGGATCATCTTGACAAGAGAACGGAACAAAAGGCGGCCAACTTTCAAAGAACAGCATTGGGACGTCCTTCGAGAAGCCCGGAGAACTCCTGAAGACGATTTCAAGAATAAAATATTAACTTTCAAGCTTGTTAGAATTGTATAAACTGTTTTTTGCCTTATATACTGCATTTCTACGTATAAATCACTGCACCTAATTCTATAAATAAGGGGTGGCTCAAGACTTTTGCACAGTGCGGCATATTCTGTTATGTTGCCTAGCAACCAGCTACGAACAGATTAAAATGACCTATTTGTAGCATTTATCATTTCATGATAATATCTCATTTATATCCACAAAACTCGAATTATGCATAATACTTTTTGACAATGTCATGTTGCCTAGCAACCACCAAAAATCACAGACCAAACAATACCGTTGCACGGGCACATATTAATAATTTTATGTAAAAAGCACCAAAAGCTTTGCTAAAAAAAAAAAAATACATGTTGGAAATTATCCTACCTAAATAAAAAATTCAATCACCAATGATGAGGTTTTATTTTTGCCTGACAAAAAAAAAAAACATTCAAAATGACAGGGAGCACTACATGCTGTTTGTGCAACACCTTGTTCCCCTGAATCGCTATCATCCAGGTGGTGAGTGCAAAGATACCACGACCCATAGAGCCACAATAGCCACATTATCAGTAAATATGCCAATTTGCCCCGCGACCCTGAACAGGATAAGTGAAGAGAATGGATGGATGGAGGGAGGTTGTTGGCATCAGGCATTTGTTTAAATAGTTGGATAGTTGTATCCCTCTCAAACTACTGCTTTTAAATCTCTTTGTACAGATTATACAAACTATGAGGTTTAGATGCCTTTTGAACGCTAATGAACTATTTCCTCTTGCTCTCAAGACTTTATGCCAATCTAAGCTAATCGCCTCCAGCTGAATACCTAACACACAAAATCAGATGTGAAAATGGTATAGACCTCACTTCACTGCAATAAAGCACACATGCATATTTACCATAATGTCAGTATTCCTTTAAAAATCATGTTCATTTGTTGATGGGTCTGCATGACTCACTGATGCATCACATCCAGTGATTTGGCATATCAAACAGAATTAAACACAAGGGGCCACGCATGTTCTCTCGTGATTGTGAAGAACAAAGCGCTTGAGATTAGTGCCCGTGGAGTAAGTGGGAGATGACAGTGGGAGAGAGACATGCAGGCAGTTCTTACAGTGGGTCTATTCTGCTGGATTGGAAGTGGAAGGACCGTGTCTTTGTTTATCCTGTCATTCTTCTCCTGCTCCATGGTGAGGCCCCTGCTGATTTACAACCAAAAACCTAAAAAAAGAAAAAAGAGATTGGGTAGGAAAAAGAGTATATTATAAGGAGTAAAATCAAAAATGGTGCATCCTGACATTATGTTGGGTTTTAAAGTATGCTTGTGATCACATGTAAATTTAAGTGTGCAGTGCTTTTTACAGCCTTAGGAATAATTGAGAAACTTCAGAGAGCTTTGAGAATGCTTTCTTAAATCGGAAAATGGAAAGCTAACACTCAGCCATATACAATCTAAGCTTGACAGCACTCCATAACCTCTCTCTCAATGCCTAGCTACAATTTCATCCATCTAACAAGCCTTTTCCCCATGCACCATCACAAATTCTCTCAAATTCTTCAACCTTCCCTTCAGTCTTTTCAAGTTAAGGGAAATCCGCGTCTTACTGCCAGAGTCACTGAATTGGTTTCCTATTGTTTCCCCTTATTGGACTTCTAGTGGTAAACTTCACTTTTAAAGTTTTCTGCTTACTTCTGTATGCAGGTAGGAATCAAACAAGGACAGAACTGCCATTAAGAGGTTAGTGATGTTGAAGAACTCGAGGCGTCCTTGCTCAGCAATACAAAGGTGGAGCTGCAGAAATGCTCACTAGTAGGTTATAAATCATTAAAAGCAGGGAACATAGCCATCAGCTGAAAACAGCTCTTATGTAACTGATGCTGGTCCCTTGCCCACTCTGAACCACAGTAATGAGTGTTGGCAACATAGGTCACAGTGTAATACAATCTAGCTTAAACAGGTTATCTAATTGATAGCACTGGCTGTGGTGGAGCTCAAGTGAGTAATCATCTGAAATTAAGGTAGATTTAATTCAGATTAATTCAAGTCCACACTCTCTAAAGGGAGAGCTAAGCAAGCATAAAAGCCACCATCCTGAGAGAGATTACCTTTGGTTTGTGTAAGGCTTTTGATTCTACTACAAAAGGATAAAGATGTGTGCTTCTGTCTTCAAATAAACCTTTTTTTGGCTACATCCACCCGATTCAGGAGTCTCATTAGGCACAATGAAAGACTCTTCCCTTTGCATCTCTGTCTTTCACTGTGTTGATCCCATTCTGCCCCATTAACTTTGCTAATTAAAACTTAAGCCCTCCCCACGGGAAGACGCTCCATTTCAACTTGCTCAAGTTCCATTCATTACTGACTCCTGTGGGAAATGGCAGACATTGATTAGAGGGTCCCAGGACTCTGCAGTGCTTCACAGGTGCAGCAGGTGATGAAGGAGACAAGGCAGCAAAACGGGAGTAAAGGGTGTAAAACTGTAAATTACACAGCCAACGCTCTAATGGGGTTATATAAGCCACTCAAGGGAATACAAAACCACATGGAAACAGCTAGCGACAGCGGCATGCCAAAGGCCAGGCTAACCTAACACTGCAAACAAGAGATTTAAATTTTCTCAGTGCAGTTTTACCCGTCAACATACAACACAGAAATCAACGCGCTCGTGTAAAACCATTCAGTTCGTTGAGATCTGATCCACTGGTTCATCTTTAGAGCACTCATATGTATGCACACTTAGCTCTTCCTCCCATTAAAAGTTAATTGATCAATTATAGTATCTAATTAATATGCCATAGCTCGCCAACGTGACAGCTCAGACCTAAGTGGGCACATGATGAGAGAGAATTTAAAAAAATTAATAAGATTAAACATCAGAAGCCATTAAAATATGCCAGGACAGATTAAAGTGAAGGGAAGGGATGTTGGTTGGTGGATTTCAGTCTAGGTTAGGGTTAACCGTTCAGTTATTAGCAGAGGCTTTAAAGGGGATGTATAGCGCTCCTATTAGAGTAGCTTTGCATGATTTACTGTTAGAAATTAGAGATGCACCGATTGCAAATTTTCTTGGCTAATTCTGATTTTTTTTTTCCTAAGAGTGATCCGCCAGTACTGATATTTGCAGACTCCAATTTAATTTTCAAGAACTATAACTGACAGCAATAATCAGCCTTTCAATGGAAAATATTACTTTAATAATAAAATGAATTAAGAAACTTTACGATTTCCCCCAAACTGCAGTAAGTTACAGGATTTTCTCTCACTTAAACAACCGAAAGAAAAGTGCTCTGTTGGAAAGAGGAACAAATAATTAAAACAGAAATGAGTTGCTGTACACCCACTTTTGACATATTTTACTTTACCAAACAAAAGCAGGTGCAACAGATTTATATACAGTAACAAAACAAATCTCAGGTACTTGCATCATTTTCCAGCATGTTTGTAACTTCACTGGACAACAGGACACCCACCCCTTTCTCGTTTTTTCACTTATCTCCATAGTTTTCCTCGGGAATGCTTTGAGCCTTTTCTCATACTGAGGCTGCTGGCTTGTTGCTGGCTCTGAGCTCTGGATAGCTTTACTCACTTTGCCTTTATTAGCTTCTTTAAATTGTCCATTTTCCACAGGGTGAGGGTGATTTAAGTGTCTGATTAGATTTGCTGTTATAAACATTTTCATGGTAGTCTCCCAACTGTTTACTTTGGTGAATAGCCATTAAGATGTTCCAAAGTCCGATTACTTTTGTAATCGGACACTGAAACGCCGGAAATCGGCCAATTCCAGTCTCCGGCTGGTCGGTTGGTGCATCTCTACTCAAAATAATCCTGATTTATCTTATATGTACTGGGCCTTGGAGCAGAAAGCTCCCTTTAAGCCAGTAATTCTCTAAGGTTTTCTGGCATGCCCCATTTCAGAAACCAAAAAAAGTTTTTGCCCCAAACCCCTGCTTGCTTGAGAGCCACTGCTTTTTACGTCAAACTGGCCACAAGCATAACTTCTTCTGTTTGGCTGCCAGTCATAAACACAAGGCTTGAAAAGCAGGTGGGTGAGACTGTTCATAACCAGAGCTGTGTGGCTGAGATGACCATATTAAGGATATCCACTCTCAATAAGCCAAGAGGAGCAAAAACTGTCTGAAACTGAGCTTTCAGAGCAGGCTGAAACCTGACTTATTGGGATTATTTGCAACCTCACCGTTTTAAATATAGAAAAGGAAGAAAGTAGATGGATAACAAATTAACTTTAAATTCAAATATCTATTTGAAAAGGAGTCACGCACAGAGGATTAGGAATCTTCATCATACAGTAGCATGCCAGTATTCATTTATTTGAAACTCAGCCTGCATACTTACAGGAATAATTTAACTTGGACATGAAACTCTTGAGATAGGATCAAGATAGGCAGCATTAACGAGTAATGTTTGATGATGGGAAAAACTGGAACTCCGGGGAAACGCCGGAAACACGAACGTGTGCCCTAGATAGGTTCAAACCCAGGGCTCTCTTGTTTTGAGGCAGCAATGAATGAGCCACACTGCTGTCCATGGGGGATGCATGAAGGTTTTCCTCTCAAATCTCTGTGCATTTCATTTTGATTTCCTCCGACAACTAAGAAAAGGCAAACTAAACATTTTTTCAAAGCAACAAAGGAAACCCTGAAATATACTGCATGTTTGTGTCAGAAGATGAAGGACAACATTAACACACTTAACCTGATAAATTGAAAGGTTAGTCTGAATGCTGTCAGACCGCATTACATGCAATGAATTTAGCCGAACAACCTTACTGATGACAAAAACGTCTGTGCTTCACTGGCAGCTATAGCCTATAGTCAAACAAGCTCATGTTAGCTAGCTAGAACTTAAAAAAATATATAGCATCACCCCAAATTCACAAGTAAAACTCACCTGCTGCAGTAGAAACTTGTTTACCTTGTTTGTTTTCAATGCTGCGTATAAATTAGCTTTACAAACCCCTCTCTCCTGTAACAGTCCTTGTAATGCAGAACAGTAGTCAGCAAGACACTCTTCTGCAGCTGCTAGCTAATTAGCCTAATAACCTGTCACTCAAATATCAAAGGCAACGCCCAGAAAACAGCCGTATTTTCGGAGTGACAGTTTCTAGAGCCAGGAATTCCTCCTGCCAAGAAAAACAACATGTAAGAAATTCAAACAGTAATGAACGACTGTAAGCGAATATATACCAGCCACTTCATTAGGTACACCAGTTTGACTGCTCCTTCATTCAAATCTCAAATCAGCCAATCGCATGGCTTTTAGACACGCAGGCCTGGTTTGCTTAAGTTAAAACCAAGTATCAGAACGGTGAAGAAAGGCGATTTCAGTTACACTGAACTGAGTATGTCTTAAAGTACTGCTCTACTGGGATTTTCCCACACAGCCATCTCCAAAGTTTACAGAGGACGGTCTGAAAAAGAGAAAATATCCAGTGAGCAGTAGTCCTTTGGGCAAAGCCAGAGGTCAGAGGAGAATGGCCAGATTGCCTTGAGCTGATAGGAAGGCAACAGTAACTCAAAAAATACTGTCAGCTGCGATGAAAATACCCCATCGGCCTTTATAGCCTAAAGGGTAATAACCACCCCTTACAACAAAGGTATGCAGAAGAGAATCTCTGAATGCACAACATGTCGAACCTTAAACCAAATGGGCTACAGTAGCAAAAGACCACACTGGGTGCTGCTCCTGTCAGCTAAGAACAGGAAATTGAGGCTACAATTTGCACAGGCTGGTCAAATGTTGCTTAATCTGACGAGTCTCAATTTCTGCTGTGGCATTCTGATGGTAGGGTCAGAATTTGGCATCAACAGCATGGATCCTTCCTGCCTTGTATCAGTGGCTCAGGCCAGTGGTGGTAGTGTAATTGTGTGGAAGATATTTTCTTTTTTTCCAGTTGAGCATGGTTTAAATGTCACAGCTTTCCTGAGCGTTGTTACTGACCATGTCCATCCCTTTATTATCGGTGTACCCATCTTCTGATCCCCGCTTCCAGCAGGATAATGCACCATGGCACAAAGCTCAAATTATCTCAAGCTGTTTTTTGAACATGACAGTGAGTTCACTTTGCTCAAATAGTCTCCGCAGTCATCAGATCTCAATCCAATAGAGCACCTTTGGGATGTGGTGGCTCAGGAAATTCAACTCATGGATGTGCAGCCAACAGCCAATCTGTGCCATGAAGAACTAAAGCAGTTCTGAAGGCAAAAGGGGGCACAACCCAGTAAACGTAAGGTGCAATCACAGCCATTTAAAAACTAGTTGACAATTTTTAGTTTTTATAAATTTAAACCACAGAAAACTAAAAACAGCAGTAATGCCTGAAACGTCACATGATCTACATTAAAGCTGTTCAGAAGCCATTTCCAGTGTGCGGACTTATCTTTAGTTTTCTATTGTTTTCTGGTCCTGCACCCAGTTTTCATCCTCCCTAATCGTGCGTCTTCCTTTTGAGTTTGGATAACTTTAAACCATGTCTGACAAGATAAAGTTACATGAGTAGGAACAGTGGAGTGGAAATGAAAACAGGGACTGATAAAGCAAAGATGTCAGCCAATGCAACAAATTGCTACCACACCGGGGATTCACTGTTGAAAATGAGATGTTACAGAGCAGCACTGTAATAAAATAACATCAGTATGAGTCAAAATGACTGTGGGGATGAATAGTTATTAAATTACCTTGTCACTGTGACTCCTTTTCCGGGAAACATTCATATCGGCTGGAGTCCTCACAAACCAAAATATTGAGAAGCTTGTTGTGTATGTTTGTCGTGAACCTTTTGATAAATCAGACTGAAATAATCAGAACAAAGACCACAAATACTGTCAGCTGCCAGTGCTACCACTCGGACTCCTGGCAGGAGAATCTTTGGGTGGCATGAATCCCCTGGAAGCACAAGTTCTAGACCACATAATTACCAGGTCTTGGCAATGAGCCTTAGAGACTCGCAAATGGCTAAGTAAGAACCAGGAATAAGAAATGCTAAAATCATAATATATAAACCACAGAGAATACTGTCACCCTGTGTGATTGGTGTTATTATGGTAAGAACTTGTCCAGAGTTTTTAGGAGATGCATCTGTGGTATGAATTTGAACATCCTAGGTCACATCGTTCAAGTTATCATGTTGGCCACCCGCCTGGCAGTGTGACGATAATACCCATCATCATTTTTAGGTCGAGGGGTAAAAAGTCAATTTGTGGCTTGAAGGTACCACAGATGAAAGAAAGAAAAAAAAAACATTGGCAATGTGACGCAAGCAGGTCCCAGGGTAAACTTTTCCCAGCTTTGAGGGAGTGATTGAGGCAGTTACCAGTTAGAGCACAGGATACTGGTGATTGTTATAATGACGGGAAAAAATAAATTACAAGGTTACCAAAGCAACTGAACTCTGAAATGTCTGCTAGCAGCCAGCTGTCAGTTTCAAAGCAATTCACGGCGCGCTAATCACTTCCCATGTGGACACAGCTTCGTGCTCTGAAGTCCCTGCAAATTTGTTGCATATGAAACTGATGAGTGATAAGCAAATATCTCTTCTCAGCCTCCAGGTGTGTGCAGGTGGTGGAGAGCAGCACTGATGTGTCCACAGAGAGAGAGAGATGGAAATCCTGCAGGTTGGACTGCCAAATTGGGGGTGGGTGTGTTTGGTAAATAACGTGAGCAAAGTGAGACACGTGTTTATGATGCAGGTTTTCCAGAGCATGGAAAGTTGGATTTTCATCAGTGAGTAAAACTACTTTCAGGTGCTCCCTTATTCTCAAGGGAGCACCTGAAAGTAGTTTCACAGCAGGTAGCTTTGCATTTTTGATTTGGCAGATTTTAACGTCGGATGTCCTTCCTAATGCAAACCCCAAGGGATTTGCATCTCCTCGTGGAACTGAAACAGTGATCTTTCGCTTGTTACGGGTGTAAACCACTAAACTATGGAGCCACAAGTGAGTATTAAAGACTTTCATCAGTAAGTATCACTGCAAATTGCTGTAGAGCTGCAGGTTAACAACTGTTCACAGGAAATTGGAGGAGAACTTCCAGAAACTATCATGTACTGAAGCTGAATTGGAATTTCTGCCAGTTTTACAAGCCTCACAGCTTATTTGCCAGTCCCTAGGTCTGGAGGATGCTTTATGTTGTCAACAGCAGTGTTGTGAGGGATAAAGTTGTCATTAATGCTCCAGAAGTTACACCTTTTTCTAAAAGGTACTCCAAAGGGACTCAATTTTAAAAGGTGTATCTGCCATAAATAAAAGCTCAGCATAACTGTATACTTTTATACAGATTCCAAATTGAATAGATTTTCCAAGTAAGTCAGCTAAGGCACCAGTAGCACAGGAGTTGGCAACCCCCTGGCAACCATGCATTGCTATGGAAAAATGCGCATTCCCTGACCAGTCAGCGAGTGATTGCTGGTAATCACTGCAAAATCGATTGTTAAAGCCTCAGCCATGCAAACTAAGGGACTGGCTGGCGACCCCCTGGCAGCAATTGGTTAACAACCAGAGCAATGGAAGTTTTATGCAACTGGCTGGGGAATACACATTTTTCCCTATCAGCCGGAGATTGCCAGAAGGTCACTAACCGATAATTGGTAAATGGGTTCTTATATAGCACTTTTCTACTCTACATGAGCACTCAACATATACAGCATGTCCCATTCACTCACACACACACACACACACACACACACATAAAATCACTGTCCAATGAACACATTGGGAGCAACTCAGGGTTCAGTATCTTTCCCAAGGATACTTTGGAATGCAGACTGGAGCAGCCAGGGATTGAACCACCAACCAATTAGTAGATTACCTGCTCTGCCTCATGAGCCACAGCCACCCCCCGAACTGGTCTCTCGGCCTCTGTGACTGTGACCTCAGTCTGCATCCACAGAGGAAGTGATTCACTCGTCGCAATTGCATGAGAAGCGACGATTGCTTGGCAGCGAACATTCCAGGTGTCTCGTCATCTGGACGATACACCAAACAGTGCACATCAGAACAAAAATCCATTGCATGGCTCAAAATAGTGCCAGAAAGTTTCATATTAAAGAAGTAAATTAGCATATATAAAATCTATAAAATATAAATATCTGTAAAATATTTATACATATCTTTAAAAAAAGAAATTTAAACAAATAAAATGTTATCGTTTAGCATCAGTGCGACTTGAATATCCTGATCTCAGTACTGTGGAATTGTCTGGAAACAAATATACTTTTCAGACTTTCCTTTATACAGTACATAACAATCCAGACCTGGAAATGTCTTATTAAATTCCATATTCCTTCATACTGTGTAAAAATCCTGTAAACTGCTGCAGAGTTTCATTACCGTGCAGCCCTGCATGGGACCTCATCACTGGCACTGCCTTATTCATGAGTTGCATATCACCATTTATTGCTTCTCCTTTTTCCAAAAAATAACCATTCACTTAATTACAATATTTGGTGTGAAATAATCTATAGCCAATATGTAACTACAATAACTGTGACAAACATTTGGAACAGGCAGAAAATGAGCCCTTCTGCTATTAAGAAAATTTAATTTGAGCAAGGCTTTATTAAAGAAAGAACAAATTTAAAAATCCAGTGGTACATATTGTACTTGGTGATAATACTACCAGCATGTCTTTGACATGTATGAGCCTTCTTCAATACACCACCGGGCGAGCTGGGATTCTGCTGAGCAGGCAGATAGATTACACTGCTGGGACATCATTGTGATGGGCTCGTATTTACAGTCTGCAAGAATACCAATCTATCCAAAACAGAATGCTAATATGGCAAATATACACAACTATGCAATCGAAGGTGTGAGCTGTCTCGCTGCTTCACTGCACACAAACACGCACAGAAAAATCAATCTGTGAATCAGTAGCTCTGCGTCACGGAGCCAGAGAGAATCATCGATTTCCCAGAACAAAAAGAATGCTAGATCTTTACTCTCTGCTCTCTTTCCACCTATAGCTGCACTCGTCTCACTGTAATGATATAGTACATGTAGAAAAGCCTTATAGAAGCATTTTGACAGCTATCAGTCAAATAGACTGTTTACAGAGTTGTGCAGCTCTAACTGCAGTTATGACCTTTTCCATATTCGTGTAAAAATTAAGTAAAACTTTTAACATAGGACACCCTTTATAATATCAGTGCAAGAATTACTCTTAAAATTCATTTAGAAACCCACATAATCCTCTTTTTATTGGAAGATTTGCTTCTTTACAGCCTTATCGTGTACAGTGGCAACACCCAAATGGTTGATAAAGGCTTTAATTCGACTGTATCAAAATGGAGCTTTTCAGAAAACTTTACATAATTACTATTTTTTAATCTTCTCACTTAAATACCTGTGTTTTTGCAGCCTGACAATCTGTTTCTCGTGTGGTTTATTGGATGTTTCACTAAAGCCTCTGTATATTAGTAACTTCTGCATTTTCCAAATATAAAAGCAGTGTTTTCAGGATGATACCGCAGGGCTGTGTTTATTCCACCTGGATACCAAGTAATTACTTTTGTTTAGCAGTGTGACTTCTACACATCCTGCGAATCAGCCCAACAGGTGCTTTCATTTAAAGTGTGCTCTTTTCAATTATGGCAATTAACTGGTTAAACTTACTGAAATCACCCTTTTCAATTTTGCAATCACCTGACAAGACAATGGATGCACTGGTCATGGCCATGATGGGAAAGACCTGCTTACATGGGTGCAGGCTGCAGATGAAAAGACAGATGTGTATTTTCAGCTGATAACCGTATGGTAGCAGGTAGTGGGACATGCTGCAGCAAACGTTAACATTTTACTTTTAATATCTTTTAAATGCAGTCAGAAACGGTAATTATCTTTTAATTTAAAAGATGGAATACTGGTCTGTATGCTGTTGTGCTGGTACTGTGAATGCCCTGATTTTAAATCTGATAGTTGATTCTGGTGTTCTAAATATTGCCAGCATCTGATAAATGATGCCTTTTTTTTTTTGTTAGACATGTTTTGTTATGTATCCCCCCCCCCTTTTGATCCAGGGAAAACCAAACAAATATTTTTTAATATTTACAGTACACCTTTGGCCATGGGTGCTCTGTCTGGGGTCCCCCCCTTCCTCCTCTGGGGTGACGTGCGGTTGCCATCAGGACGTGCGGCCTCGGATCTTCTGAGCTCCTAGTGGGCTGTGGATGGCCCGGGTCCCCTGGGTCCTTTCCTATTCGCCTCTGGATCGCGGGGGGCATGGTTGCAGTTTCGTACCCTCATTATTGAGTACATTCCATGACAGAGACACATACACACACATTGCACACAATCTTGCTGTTTGCAGTGTGTGTGTGTATATATAAATATGTATGTATATCTACTTCTATGGATTATATTTTTCCCTTTCTCCCCTTTGTCTCACTCCCCCCACCTTTTTTTTTTTATTATTTATTTATTTTATTTAATTTATTTATTTTTCTTTTCTTTCCACTCTTTCCTATCCCCTTCCTTATTGCCTGTCAGCTCTGGCATAAATAACTAAATAAATAAATAAAATATAAATATTAACAAGAATAGCCTATAGGAAACTTATAGAGCTGTTTTTGTAAAAACAAATATGTTTAGTACAGCAGCACATTTGGATAATCATTCCGATTGCGAAAACTGCCAGACATGACAGGCTTTAAAATAAATAAATAAATAAATATATTTACAGTACAGTCATGTGAAAAAGAACATTTTCTCATGGGACTTTAAGCAGTCCTGTGAGAAAACAAAGCACACACCACAATTCAATAGCTTATACTTTTAGCAGCAATAACTTGAAGTAATTGTTTTCTGTGCGACTTTTTCCAGTCACTCCATCATTGTGGAGTAGTTTTGGCTCACTCTTCTTTACAGAGTTACTTCAGTAAATTGAGGTTTGTGGGCATTAGTATTTCAATCAGGCTGAGGTCTGGACTTTGACTGGGCCATTGCAACACCTTGATTCTTTTCTTTTTCAGCCATTCTGTTGGTGATTTGCTGCTGTGTTTGGGATCACTGTACTGTTGCATGACCCATTTTCTGCCAAACTTTAGTTTAGCCTCTAGAATACTTTGGTATACAGATGAATTCACAGTGATCCAGGTCCTGTGGCTGCAAAACAAGCCCCAATTATTGTCCCCTCATAACTGAGTTTGACAGTTGGTATGAGGTGTTTGGTTTTCACTAAATGCGGTGCTGTGATTATGGCTGATTATTGCATCCATCCAAAGGACATTGTTGCATAAGTCTTGAGGTTTGCTCAGATGCAACTTTCCAAACCTAAGCCACGCTGCCATGTTCTTTTCAGAGAGAAGCGACTTTCTCCTGAAAAACCTTCCATAGTCTTTTTCAAACTGCACTCTCATGAACTTTAACATGCTGACTGAGAACTGTAGAGTCTGAGATGTAGCTCTTGGGCTTTTTTTTTCTGCTAATCCTTTGAACATGGCGTGACTTTAGGGAGAATTTGCTGGGACCTCCACTATTGCGAACATTCTGTTAATACACACCCGAATGCTCCAGACCAGCAAACTGCCAAAACTTCAGTAATACAGAGGTGCTCACACTTGCTGAATCAATTGGATTTCAGTCAACAGGGTAAAGCGGCTGATAAATTGGTGCCTCCATTGGCGCATGCACTGGTGCTTGTTACTCACATTTATTTTATTTTCTTGCTGCACAAAGCTACTGATTCATAACAGGCAGGTGGCATTTTGTGTGGAAATTCATACTTGGGCACCTTTAGTGACTATTATACTATTCATGTTTTGAAACACAGCCACTCCTCCATATGAAGTCTGGCATCCTTTAAGTAACATCCCTATCATGTTACTTGGGAATTTGCCCATATTAACATTGATTATTAGAAGTTAAACTGCTGTGCTATGTTAGGCATATGTGATGTAGCTAAAAAAAATACAAGGCCATTAAAAGATTCTTGACTGATATATAACACAGTACTGCCTCAAAGCTTCAGTGTCCTCTTTTCCCTTCAGCTGCTCCCTTTAGGGGTCACCTCAGCAGTTCCTCTCTGGCATCCTCCTCTGTCACACCAACCCTCTGAATGTCCTCCTTCAATACATCCATGAATCTTCTCTTTGGTCTTCCTCTTTTACTCCTGCCTGGCAGCTCCATCTTCAGCATCATTTGTCCAATATATCCACTATCCCTCGGCACATGTTGAAACCATCTCAGGCTTGCCTCTCTAACTTTGTCTCCACATGAGTCAACCTTACCTGTCCCTCTAATATATTAATTTCTATTCTTGTCCATCTTGATCACTCCCAGTATAAACATTGACATCTTTAACACTGCCACCTCCAGTCTTTTTGTCAGTGCCATCATCTCTTGTAAACCTTCCCTTTCACTCTTGTTGCTATCCTTCTGTGATAAATCATTTCTGAGACTCATCTCCACCCATTCCACCCTGCCTGCACTCTCTTCTTCACCTCTCTTTTGGACTGTCTGTTGCTTTGGATGGTTGACCCCAGGTATTTAAACTCATCCAACTTCACTACCTGGTAAAGCACACCACCACTGTATCTGAGCAGTGGAGGTGTGTTCTCTGGCATGACGAATCACACTTCTCCATCTGGCAGTTCAATGGACGAGTCTGGGTTTGGCAGTTGCCAGGAGAACGGTACCTGTCTGACTGCATTGTGCCAAGTGTAAAGTCTGGTGGTGGTGGGGGTGGGTGGGTTATGGTGTGGGGTTGTTTTTCAGGAGCTGGGCTTGGCCCCTTAGTTCCAGTGAAAGGAACCCTTAATGCTTCAGCATACCAAGACATTTTGGACAATTTCATGGTCCCAACTTTGTGGGAACCGATTGGGGATGGCCCCTTCCTGTTCCAACATAACTGCACACCAGTGCACAACGCAGGTCCATAAAGACATGGATGAGTTAGTTTGGTGTTGAAGAACCTGACTGGCCTGCACAGAGTCAACCTGATAGAACATCTTTGGGATGAATGAGAGTGGAGACTGTGAGCCAGGAACCTCTTGTCCAACATCAGTGTCTGACCTCACAAATAAGCTTCTGGAAGAATGATGGAAAGCCTTCCCAGAAGAGCTGTTATTATATTGCAAAGGGTGGGCCGACATCATATTAAACCTTAAGAATGGGATGTTACTCATGTTCATATGTGTGTAGGCGGATGAGAGAATACTTATGGCAATATAGTGTACATAGGACTGGTATGAGGGTAAGTAATAAAATAAAAGATCCATGAAAGCTTGCCGTCACACTGTCACTACTTACTGGGCCACTTGATTCGAACAAAACCATGTGCACTTGTGTTTTGCCTACAGATGGAAAAAGAAAATGCCTATTATGTAAAGGCCCATTTCCACTGATGCCTAAGCTGATAATTTGGGTACAGTTTCAAAGACAGTTTAATCACTGGTATATATCAGATGTTGATATATTTTTCTTGCCTTTGGATGACCCCACTCGACAGGCCCGGGCAGAATGATAAAAAGATGTGTGAGAGGCGGAATAAGAACAAATTGCTGTGACTTTTGATGTTCTTTCATAAAAACAACTTTAAGGCTTGCACAAAACTGTACAAGATGTGACTGAGGGAAAACAGGAGGGGGGAGGAAGATAGGCTTGCAAAAACAGAGATCAGATTGTTTTTGACTAAAAGGATTTGATGATAATTACACTGATCAACGTGTTTTTGACTAATAGGATCTGATGATAATTATACGGATCACCGAGCTGTTTCTATCAGATACTGTCAGATAAAAAGGTTTCCACTTCGCAGTGGATTCACAAAAAAGGAGTACTAATTACACGTCAGATACCCGTCATCTCTCTCGTTCACACCTTCATATTTTCCCCTATATCGGGGAAAACGGGTTTTCAATGCTCCCTGACAGCCATGCAGTTTAATTAACTACAGTGGGATATGAGACACCAGAGCAGACGTGCAAGGTTGGAAATGACTGAGATGCCAAATACCTGCAAGCGTTCCTCCTCCTATTCTCAAATCGTGCTAATATACAAATCTGAGGCCACATTAACCCCTCTGCTCACAAAACTTAAATAAAGGAAGAAAAACTTCAAAAGGAACGATTAGGAGAGATCCTCTTCAAACATCATAATGCAACCTCATTTCTTATGCAACTGGCCTGCCCGGTAATTGGTTCATGAACTGAAGACTTGACAGCTTTTATGCAATAATTGAGAGTTAACTGTGTGAAATGTCTTGATGCAAAGTCAAACATCAGACAAACATCAGTGGCTGCACTGATAATGAACAATATAAGCTTGTTTGATCAGCAATCTGCCTGATAACACCCACTTCACATTAAGTTTACATTAATTTCAACCAAACACCCGGACCTGTCCTGCTTCAACAACAGACCACACTATGTGTGCAGAAAATAAGGAAGAAGGAACATACTGATCATACTACGTACCTCATGATACTGTGAGTACAAATCCTATAAATAACCCACAAGAGGCATTCACTGAGTGTCCATGTTACTCCCTCACAGAAACAGAAAGCAGAGGACAGATTCATAATGAAGGATCGACAGTTACATTTCGAACTTCTCCAACATAACCAAGTAATTTTCTTGAGCAGTTTTTCTGCTTGACCTTCTGCATTAGAGAGAGAGACGCACAGCATGGTGGATTAAAATAGTGACAAGCGGTACATTCCTTTGAGCTCTTTTAAAACTCATCACAGCTGTGAATAATTTGAGTTTAAGGGCAGCTAAGAAAGCGCTGAGCTCCGCTACATTTAAACATGGAGCAATAAGTTCAGTGCCAATCAAATATTGTGAACAAACCTTGCTTTTGTATGTAGTACAAAAAACAAATATTGTAAGTTTTTCTTCATGCTAGATTAAGAAACCAGAGTTAATAATAAAACCACATTTCCCTTCTTTTCTTTAGTTTCTCTCTTTCTTTTTTCGGTTTCTACTAATGTTCAAGACCCTTCTGTAGAAGGTGAAAACTGCCAACTTATCAAACATGTACTGAATAAATGAATTTGACAACAGAAAGTCAAATGAATTCTTTTTCTTGCATTTTAGCTTCAGAAATGACTTACAACTGGCTGTTTTTGCAAATAGATTTTCTTTTGAATACTTATTTAAAGCCAGTGTAAGATAAGATGAGTGTGGCTCAGTAAAACAGGACGGGAACTTCTTTGAGACTAGAATAAATCTGTGACTGCCCAGAGACTGCACTGAGACCAAGTGCAATTAGTTGTGGTGACCACTTTCAATTCCAAGGGGACTTCACAGACCATCTGCTGGAAGGCAACCTGTCTCCAAACAATCATGGTCTGACTCAGTCTGACTGCAATCACTCTCAGACAGATTAGCAAAGGTTTGCAAATAGTAGCGGTCTAATAAATATAAATGCAGAGAGAGACTGCTGACACATCACAATCAGTTAGTCTGCACCAAGGAGAAAAAAAAAATCAACAGCTGACATCTGGAGAAACTCATAGGAGTTAAAAACGAGAGGGTACACATCAAAAGGGGCAAACCATCGGCGGCAGAGAAGTTTAGGAACGAGAGCGAGAGTGGCTGTGATGGGGTGAGTAGTGGGGCGATGGTGCAAAACACGTCACTATAGGGGACTCAACTCAGCCGGTTGCCAACTGGTTGTATTCTGGTTATATTCCAATTTAAAAGCAAGGTTGATGAGTGTCATTTTGCAGTTAAATTGCCTTCCTGCAGCAACGTATTGTGGAGGGATTTTTGTTTCAAATCTATGAGGTCCTGGCTGGACTGAATGTAAGTAGTTAATGTGAATTTCTGTTCAACAAGAATTTCTGTGTATTCAGACAGCAACATATTTTCAACAGATGGCAGCAGATTTGCAATTTTTGCTGATTAATCACTGTTAATCACCATATTGTTACATACAAATTGCATGTAATTACTAACTTGACACCAATCAGTTGCAACCTGATAGACTGATTCTGTGTTATTGCTGTCTTGGCACACCAAAGTCACTTTGACGACGGCAGTTGACTGCAAGTGGTTACAGACCTGGTTTCTGTCTTCAAAGGAGACATTTCAAAGGCAACGAGATTGCATGTTCATTGCAAACAGTCTCCAACCACTCTTTCTCTTAAAGTGATGCAGCGTTGCAGAGCAAAGCAAATGCAAAAGATGTCCATCGCGTTTGGAGAGGTCAAAGTAAATTCTAAAAGCCCTCTCCCATTTCAGCAAAAGTACAAAACTCGGAGATAATAATTTTGTAATCTAAGTCTCAGAAAGCATGCAGGAGAGTGTGTGTTGTTGTCTGGTACCATCTTGTTTCAGTTCAGGTGCACAGTTAGTCTATTGATGATGTGTATAATTCAATAACTGAGTCATTAGTCAAACATGCAACCAGGTGAATGCTCGAACTGGATCATAGAAGTGCATTCAATTGTTGCACATCACTAAAACATCCATAATCCTTCTGCAGACTTAAAAGCATCGATCACACTCACACTCTCTCTCAGCAGCACACACACACACACACACACACACACACACACTTGCAGAGCTTTAGAACTCAAGAAGATATGATAGATGTGACAGATATGGCAGCATGATTACACTATGACAAACAATTAAATGAACAGACTAAGAATCTGAGTTCAGCTGATGGGCAGGGACAGCTTTGAGTGTGTGCATGTGTGTGTGTGCACACACACACACACACACACACTGTGTTCTTCAGTGATATCTGACCTAGAGCTGTATAATGGCAGACATGAGAGGTGTGTAATTATCTATATTTGTATTCACGGTCACAGGAGTTATACGGAAGGTGTGCAAGAAGAAGGTTGACAGCAATGTTAAATTGGAAAAGAAACAGGACAATATGGACCTGCACAAAGCTCAAACACGTCACATACAAGCCATTTGTCTTGGTGAAACTGTAATTAGTTTTAAGAGAGAATAATTGAGTTACACGTGAGTGAAATGATAATTCACTAAAGGCTGAGATCACAGTAGGGCGACTGAATTTCACTGAACACTCATATGATACGGTATATAAACTGAAGGGTTCATGTACCAACCCAAGAAAATGCAGGGTGTAATCATTTTAAGATGTCCCACTTCTCTAGTGCACATCGCTCTGTGGCTGACCTTGATGTGCTAAACTATTGAATAAAATTATACCCTCAAAATCACATTACAGCTTTGCGTTATTGTAACCAGCATGTGCAGACACGCCTTTTTTTCAGCTGGACTGCATTAATGGCATACTAAATATACAGGTGAGTTTAAGTCATGCGTTGGTTGCAGATCAGGGTGCAATAAAAGAAGCACATTATAAAAACAACAGCAAAAGCAAAACAAGCAATAAAAGAAGGAAACAACATTAAAAATAAAACATTAAATTGTAGCTATAGATGTTGTGAGGGGAGTTCCTTTGAAGACCAGTTTGTAAAAGGTACGTCTTTATTCTGGCTTTTAAAAAGTGCTTACTGTGCAATAAGCGCAGGGGTTGCATCCTTGGCATTTTTATGAGTCTGGTAGTGACAGCACTGGACTATTGGAGGCCACAGGCTACAGCATGTGCCTAGGTGGGCTCTCTACTAAAGCAGCTGAGGCTGAGCAAATGCTATGCAAACCATTAACTCTAATAGCCATTTGGGGGCCTGTGTGGCGAAGTTAAACTTGTATAAAGTGCTTGGGCTTTGTTAGAAGACTGAGTTGTTGAGTTCTGAATAAGTTTTGGTTTAGAGCAGCATTTCAGAAACTTTTTGTAGCATTCCTCACTTCAGAAGCCAAAAAAAGTTAATGCCCCACTCCCTATATTTTTCCCTCCCAAGGGTCCAATATGAATTTTAGTTAAAGGCCCAGATAACAGCAATATCCATCCATCCTCTTCCGCTTATACAATTCAGGGTCACAAGGGAGCCTATCCCACCTGCCATTAGGTGAGAGCTGGAGTACGGCCTGGACAGGCTGCCAGTTTACTGCAAGGCTAACACACAGAGACAGACAACTATTCACAGCCATGCCCAATTTAGATATCACTAATTAACCTAACATGTATTTTTTTTTTAACTGTGGGAGGAAGCTAGGGTACCCCCTAAGACAGGGGTGGGCAACTCCAGGCCTCGAGGGCCGGTGTCCTGCAGGTTTTAGATGTGTTCCTGATCCAACACACCTGAGTCAAATATAGAAGTCATTAGCAGGACTCTGACTCTACCGAGGAGGTAATTCAGCCATTTGATTCAGGTGTGTTGGATCAGGGACACATCTAAAACCTGCCCTCGAGGCCTGGAGTTGCCCACCCCCGCCCTAAGAGAACCCACACAGGAACAAGGAGAACAAGCCACTACATTTAGCCCCAGCTGGTTGGTGGATTCAAATCCTTCTTGCCTTCTTGTTTCGAGGCAACAATTTTAACAACCGCACCACTGTGCTGCCCGCACAACAGCATCACCAAATTATATTCTAATATTAATATGATAAAATATCAAATTAGTTTTACTTCATATTGTTGAACTGGTTGCCCATGCCCCACCTCCAGTGGCTCCATGGCCCACTACAACTGGTTTAGTCACTGTTTCTCGCTCCCTCCTCAACCATCACACATGACCTTTATTTTGTTAATAAATGGTGTTAATTAGAATCACAACCCGTGTTGTGGCATTTTTTTTTCTTTTTACTTCAGCATGAAAACACTAATGCAACAGATCAGAAAACTCAGACGCTATAAACCTTTTCTTGGTGCAAGTACATCTGGGAATCAACACCCTTGGGCCTAACTTTACAACAAATTACATTTTCAGACCAATTTTATCAGATTTTAACAGAAGGGGTGCACAACATTTTCCCACCTAAGAGGCACACTAACTAAAAAAAAAAAAGCCAAAAAAAAAAGCAAAGTTTGGATTGGATAACTGAACTGAAAAATGGTTACAGGTTACAATGAAACTGACATAAAAAAAAAAAGAAGTCAAAATTCACCCACGCTGTCTGAATAGGCTGAGAAGAATGACTCATCCTAGCGTTTCACCTCGATATTCCTTCGCCTAATGATGTCCTCTTTCTGACTTTTTGAGTGGTGCTCCATTTTCCTTTCAGTACATTGTATTGGACCGGACTGAGACGGTCCCTGGGCCACACTGTGCACAGGTGCTATAGAAATCTCTTCAGAGAGAAAGAAGAATATAACTGTTTTTTATTAAGGGTGATCTATTACTGATCACAGTGCCTCTTTAAATATAAGATGTGCGATGCATTATGAAGAAAAATATAATTAAATCTTTAACTAGTATTCAGTGCTAAGTAAACTCCTTGATTAGGGAATTCTCACATAAACCTAACAAACATTTGCTGAATGAGGAAACAGGACAACAGGGTGATTACATTCGCTCTGACTGACTATGGAAGCTTTTTATTACTTTTATGTTCAGTGGGATCTAATTCATTTAAGATTAAAACGAAGACTTCTCTGACTGAAGGCCTTTCCACATGACTAACACAATACGCTATTAATACCCATCATATCAAAGTAAAGTCAAATGTCTTTACATAAGCCAATGCCACAACCACATCCGCCCCAGGGCGCACAATCTGTACGACACATCTTCCCCTCTTTCTTTAGGTGTTTGTAACATTAAATTTTGCCACATTTGTGTGCCTGTACAACCACTAAAAGGGTAATGTGAATGTGTATGCAATGCTGCCACATGGCTTAGAAGACTTCTGAGAAAAACAGATAGAAGGCAATTTATTAAGGTCTCATGATTGCATCTCTAACAGTGGGTAAACTAATACAATCAGGTCTGAGGGCTTTGTGGTTGTATGTCATAGTGAGAGATGGAGACATGTGAGGGTCATTAGGTGGGCTACACTGGAGCCCAAAAGCGTGAATTTTCTATGTTTATCTCCCCCTCTTTCTCATTTTCGTCCTCACTGTGGAAGCATGGTTTCAGTAAAACACTGGTGTTACTGTTTGCCTTCCTGCCAGCCTCTATCGCTTCTCTGCAAAGTGAAAAATACCAAACCTTCCTGTAAGGCTTGTTCTCAAAACAGTGTACAAGTTATCCGACTCTTACGAAAACAACACCCAACAAAAATGTTTTCACTCCAGAGGCACGCAAAACGGAGAAGCAAAGTGAGAAGATGTGAGGCACGAGGAAATTAATATTCTGCTTTTTGTTACCATAGATTAAAATTAGACTCTAGTCTTTAGTCTTGATGAAGATTTCACCTCCTTAAGATGGACTGGGTTCCTGTCAAACAGCATCATGCTTTCGGTGTAAAACCTTGGTAGGTTTGCATTTATTAGAATATGTAGAACAAACAAAAGACAAAAACAAAAGAGAAACTTACTTGTGTCGGATTAAAGCAAGGACGGGAAAATAAGCTGCTGTTGTTGCTGCAGAATGGTTAATACAGCCTATCTGCCCTCAAGGTTTCACTGAGCATTTATAGTAGCAGTACCTGCCTGAACGTAAAGTCATGAGGAAGTGTAACATTTTCATGAAATACAATATCAGGCCGATTAAGCTGCAGGGAAAACAAGCGCTGGCACTACGCCAGGCAGCAGGCCACTTATTTAATAAGTGAGGCGATTGTTTCAATTGTCATCTAGTAGCTACACTGATAACAAGATGTGCTATGAGTTTGATTAAGCTCAGCAGGTAATTGACTGATTGATCACACTGTACCCAATAATTAGCAAGAGCAGCACATCGAGTGAGGGGGTGTTTATTATCTGATGTGTTTAAAAAAAAAATGGATAAAACATGAAGAGATACACCGATCTCCTTCAAGCCATCCATGAATATCCATCAATTAAAAAAATGCCTGAAATTGTTACATTGCATTTGCAGCCTTCAAATAATGAGCAATTGCTTCTTAAACTGTGCAGCTGGTGGCTTAAACCCTGTAATTTATTTGGCGGTAACATCAGTAGCAGTCAACGCATAGTAAGTAAACATAGTGTTAATTAGTGCTATTTCCAGCTGGCCTTAATTGACCTGAGTTACTGAAACCAACATTTAATTGAACCCATGTTTCAAATGCAAAACCTTTTAAATCCATTACTGAATTAAATTTAGTACACTTCTTATTTACAGGAACATAAAGTTCTAAAATATTACAACTGTATCTGTGACCAGCCACAGCTCTTCAAGAGATCTGAAAGTACAGTACTGAGTGGAAGCCAATAAATGAACTGATATTAACATAAATCAACCAGTCTAACTGATTTTCACCACCCGTAACATCTTTAAATGAGCTGTGGTTTGCTGAGCTTTGACCCAAGAGTTTTCAGTATTTTAACTACTTGATTCAAATTTATGAGGTTAACAGATTCATAATATTATGAATAAAAAGGGGAAATAAAACTCTGTATTGACACTCATTGACAACTGATCCAAGTTACCAAGTTGACAATAATAGACTACAGATTGATATTACAGAATAAGCTGCATGTCATTATCAAATAATTTTTAGTAAGGAGACGGTGTCTAGGAGAACGCACATCAACCAAACAACATATATGTGCGATGCTGCGATGTAAATAAATGCACCCTGAGGTTCGCCTTACACGTGAAAGATTCCCAGTTCGAGACCCGGAGGAGACACAAACCAAGCTTCGGGGGGGGGGATCACAAGCTAATGTACTCTCAGTACTCATCCAAAGCCTGGATAAATGGGAAGGTTGGATCAGGAAGGACATCCAGTATAAAATCTGTGCCAAATCAAACATGGGGATCCGCTGGGCCAGCCCCTTGGGAAATAACGAGTAAATAAGACTTTTATTTAGAATGGAAAGTAAAGAAAAGGACAGTGAAGCCAACGTTGAGTACTGGAACAAATTTAACACAACTCCCCTGGCATACAGCAGAGCACCATTTATGCCAGAAAATTTGTTAACCCCAGAAGCTTCAGCTGGTAAGAGGGAGATTTAATGTTGCACTTATTTAGTATAGCACTAGCAATATAATGCTATAATGCTAATCACGAGGCACAGACTAAACATCTGAGCTGCGCTGGCCTAGGTGCAACCAGGCAGTTTATTTCACAGTTATCATGGTTAATGGTAAACAGACCGTTTCTTATATGGCGCTTTTCTGCCACACTGAAAACCTCTTTGCGATCGCCTTGGTGACTAACGGATTGCTGTGGCCGCCATTTCAAATGTGTTGGTCGCAGTGCTGAGGGACAACTTTTACTTTAAAGGTGAACATTCTCAGTTTCAAGTTTCACTACTGCTCAGCTAGTAGTTGTGAAGTGTCTGTAGATTTCGGTGCCGTCCATGCAACCTACAGGGAACTGTGGTAATCTGCTAGCAGCCAAAGCAATCACAGGGAGCTCTTTGGTGTTTTTCAACCAATTTCATATAGTCAAAGCCAGCAACATCCAGTAACAACTCGGCAATTGGTTGGGGAATGCACATTTTTCCCTAGTTACCGGAGACTGACTAGGGTTTGCTGACTAGTTTCTTAGCCTGTGTGACTGTGACCTTAATGTTCGCAGCTTCTGTCAACACATCTATATTAATTTTCAAATCTCCAATGCTCGAGCCCATGAGGGGTTAACTAAGACCAGATGGGCCACTGGGCTTTTAATACACTGATGGAAACCCTGGTAGTTCTCCAAAGGCTGACATGGGAGTTGTGGAAACAGTGTGGTTCAAAGCAAACCAAAAAAAACCAAAAAAATAAAAACCCAAGTGTGTTAATGACACCCAAAAGCCTGAGTGAAAAGCTGGTCAAAAAAACTGAGGATATTAACGAATACTGTTTAAAACTTTTAATGAAAGTCTCTCCAGGGAGAAATTTCAAGCTCTGTTGTTCACATTTACTGCAAATAACCAAGAAGAAGGAGAAGAAAAAAAAAAGAACAGCATGAAGAAGTACAATGCCTGGCTCCTTATTCACTCTTCACAGCTGGCCAAACATGGCGTGAAGTGGGTGAGGATGTGAAATTACAGAAATCGGACACTGACAGGCCTTTATCTGACACTGGAAAGGTGTGGAAGATTTCTGAAGCTATCGGACCACATAACAAGCAGTTTGAAATGAGTATAAAGCTTGCTCAATGCCCCAAGGATACTCTAAAATGGACAGCAGCGCGGATTCACACAGCATCTTGGATGTTAGGGGCTTGTAGGGGCGACACACTGATAAATCTGGCTGTCGAATGCTCCAGGAAATTTACAGCTGTGAAACAAATTATGCCACATGGGTGTCACTAACAAAATATAAACTCTTTGGGGTTATCGGTGTTGAATGAAAAAGAATCTCACAGAGTTTGAATGATGTACGACAGCCCATCGCATTCATGTGATTTCATGAAGAAAAAAAAGGGGCGGTTCTTTCCTTTAAAGTGTTTTACGGTACTAAGGGTGCTTACATTTTAAGCACTCCCATTTCGATTTCAGTGACAAATGCTTCTTTTAAAAAAGGAAACAAATTAAACAAGCAACGGCCTGGTCAGACTGTTCTGTCAGTGACACTATTGCCCCCAATGGTGTCACCTGGGGAGGACTACAAATTGGTTTTCAACTGAACGGCACGCTTGGGTCCATTTCATGTGTTAACCTTCATTTGTTCAAGGAAATGTAATTGGAAAGCAAATTTGAAAACGCAACTGCGAATGATTCACACCAAAACTCGCAAATTAAAGTGTTTCAACTCAGGCAGCTGAAACACAAAAGCAAAAAGAAAAGTTTCCCATTAACAGCCATAACCAGAGGGTAGAAAAATAACTCACCACCGACTACACTGACATCAAGCAGTGCCGTGTTGGGTGACAAAATAATCAGATGATTTATAACCATGTTTCTCTGGATGTGTTTAAGAAGTCTGCAGATGCACCTGTAGGTAGTACACAGATAATCTGGCCTCACTGAACCTTGTTAGTTGCCTCAGACTTCTGTTTGGCATTCAGCTGTGCATCACCCACCCTTACGTCACTGATGATGTCAGCACATCTGCCCCAGTATCTTTTATGTGGTGTAAACATGGTTTGACCAACCTCTTGAGTGTAAAAGTTGCATTTGAAGGTTTAAACGTGTTTGTGTCTAAGGTTTTCTTTTCACTGTAGCGCAGCTTAGCATGTATCCCAGGGTACTCCACCTTAAAGCTGATTTTTTTCTTACTCAAATCTAACCTGAAGGGCCTCCGGCACTTGGCGTATTTGTGATCCTGTCAGGTATAAACTCAGCTGATATAAGGTAAAAACAACCCATTCAGGAGGGCTTTGTGAAGACACAGGCAATCAATATCCTTTTTACTTGGGCTTTTTTGTAGAGTGCATGATCTTATCTGCTGGTTGTGGGGACCAGCCTAGTAAATACCCAATAGAGAAGACTTCTACACAATGCTATATGGTGCTCTGGTGCTGTTGATGGCCTTGTTCACTAAGATTAAATCACAACTTGCTTTAGACAGAAAAAAAAAAAGTTTGCTTTCACAAAGTTCAGTTTGTCTGAGGTCTTCTTGATTGAGTTACGAAAGGCATCACACTACTTAACACAATTAGTTATGAACTCGACACCAGTTATTTAACAAATGTCTTTTTTTTTTGTCTTTAAATTTAAAATATAATTAAAACAAAAACCAAATGTGAAAAAAGAGATGGATGAAGGTTGATTCAGTATCAGGCCCTGCCACTACTGCAGGATGTCTGTGGTGCAGGCAGCCAAAGAGGCCCAGGCGGCAGCTGACCTGCGTGCCTCAGAAGCTGAAGTTGACAGCCAACTGTCACATACCACTGAACGTGGACTAGGTGAGAGACAGATTTGGAGACAAAGGCGACCATTACTATGAAAACCTTGCAAATTTTACTTCCTCCCAATAGATCTCATTGACCCTTGCAAACAGCCATATCCAGGCCAAATTGATCTTTTTTCATTAAGGTATAACCAGTACTCTAGAAAGAGCAGCAATTCTTGTGAAAATGGGGAAGTGCCCATATAATGACAGATATTGCTCTTGAGCACAATTTGGGTGAAAAACCATTAAGAAATAATTTTGTGCAAGTTTCACTAAAATCTGGCGAATACCAATGTGTTGCACTTACATAAGCTCGTTGGTTCTTCAGACAGATAAGCTAATAAATAAGACCTTTGTCGTGAAAATACATTAAAAATTCATTTTATGCTGATTACTTGGTTTTCATAATCCTTGAAGCTAAAATGCTAAGTGAGGCTAAAGCATATGTAACCCCCTAAGTACTTGGGGGTTAAATACTTTTAATAAGTATTTAGCATATATGTACAGTGGGACTTGGCATTGACCGGTGCAGTGGAGTTTTATTATTTCCAGAGACATTCTCTCATTTCAGGTTTGATTATAGCGGTGAAGGTGGCTATCGAACCATCTATCCATCCATCCATTTTCTTCTGCTTACCCGGGGCAGGGTAGTGGAGGCAGTAGCCTAAGTAGAGAAACCCAGACCTCCCTCTTCCCAGCCGCCTTCTCCAGCTTATCCAAGGGAACACCGAAGCATTCCCTGGCCAGCTGACAGATATAATCTCTCCAGCGTGTCCTGGGTCTACCCCGGGGCCTCCTTCCGGTAGGACATGTCCAGAAAACCTCACTCAATAGGCGCCCAGGAGGCATCCTAGTCAGATGCCTGAATGACCTCAACTGGCTCCTTTCAATGTGGAGGAGTACCAGCTCTACTCTGAGCCCCTCTCAAATGACGTCACTCTTCACCCTATCTCTGAGGGAGAGAGGCCAGCCACCCTTTGGAGGAAGCTCACGTCCCAAAGCTCATGACCATAAGTGACGGTTGGGATGTAGATCGACCAGTAAATCGACAGCTTTGCTTTTATGTTTCCTTCACTACAGTGGACCAGTGCAGTGTCTGCATCACTACAGGGGGACCTGGTGCACCAACCCCCGGATATCGAGGCTGGCTATCAAACATGTCAAACAATGCCCTATAGGTTTTCAGGTGGGGTTGGGATCTCCTAGTAGATCTAGTAATACACATTATTTTTATAGCCATTAAAACCCACTCAGTGATGTCTCATGCCCTATGGACTGTAGGAAACCACCTCCACCAGGGTAGAAATGTTTCACAAGGGTGATCACTCACAACTTCGTTTTGATTTGCAGTGACCCATCCCTTTAAGGTGACAAGTGGACCTAAATGATGTCAGCAATCTATCACCAACAGGATTAACAGAGTTATTAGCTCCCCTTACACTAAAGCACTCAAGCCTCTACCATTCTCTTGGTGTGTATCACACACGCACTCGCCCACTTGTCAAGAATATAGTGAAGGATGACTCATCGCTGCAGACCTCTGTGGGTTTTGCATCACTGAATTTTCAGTTGCAATGAAGGGTTTGTGCACTATAACCCTATTGTAATGTTCTCACTGACGCAGTCTGATCAAGTCCCTTTTTTTGTATTCAGTCACCTGAGGAAGAATCACATCTCTGTTTTTCTTTATACTTTGCACCAAAGCTTCTGTTACCCTTGCCCCAAACACGAACCCTCTTTAAAAGTCACTTTGATCTCTTCCTCTTGCCATTTTGAAAAATCTGAATCACTTGGGCCAGCTCATAATTTTTGAACGTCTTAGAGCATGCTTTGATATTAATGTGTTGTGCTTTCCATGCAGTGCACTTGGTTTGTATCACCTGCAACTGTGTTGTTTTCTTACTTATTTGTCACACATCTCTATTTTTTTTTTCTTTTGATGAAAATCAGTAAAACGTCTACAGCACAGCACCGACGCTTAGAAATCAGTCCTCGCAGGTGTCAAAGAAATTGAAAAAGGAAGCAAAAGGTAGTTAAAGGCGTCTCACCTCTTCTGAAGGTTTTTGCCCAAATTCAATAGATTTTGACTTTACCCGCAGCTGCACTGATTGGGTCAAACGCTAGGTTTTTTTTTTTTCCAATTAGTGTTTCATTTGAAACGATGATAATAGAAAATAAAATGTGTTTTCATAATTAAAAGTGTTTTGGGGATCACTGGAAGCTAGGAAGCTTGAAAGGCAGTCAGGAGATCAGACATTTCCACAGATTTATAGATTTTACAGATTTTGTTAATAAAGAATTTCATTGCCCAACAGCAACTTACTTATTAACCCTAGAGACCCAAGTGTGCATTTAAATGAATGAATTACCTCCTCTGCTCACATCGAGGTGTTTTTGTCAGCTGCCCTTATTTTCTTTGTCTGTTTGGTGCAGTGGAGGTGTGTAATAGTAGGTGTGAGCAGTCCACCATTTGGGCTACGGCAGAAAAACCACAGTCAAGCAAGGACAATATCTTCACGTCAAAGATCTTTTTTCCAGCAAAACCGACCACATGAGAATTCTTTTCGGCCGTTTTCAAATCTTAAATTGCTTCCTGTGAGAAGCCCGAGCAAATGCACACTCTGTGTGAAGGCCTCCAGTACTGTGTGCAGCTATGGCACTGGACTGGCTATAAAATTTTAACAGTAGATTTTCATTTTATATTACATCTGTTTTTGTGGAGTTTCTGGACCTGAATTTGTAGTTTGGGATTGTCTTCTAGTGTGCAGTGAGCCCCGTGCTCTGAGCTATATAACCTTTAGATATTATGTACCCAAGTCATGAACACTGCATCCTGTCTAACAAATTAACAGTCTTGTCAGGGCAAAGTGACCTTTGTTTCGATACTGTATACAGTTTCCATTTCTTTCCTGCTGCTGCTGCTGCAGCAAAAAAGAAAGATAAAGGTAAAGGGGATGCTGAGATGAGAAATAAAGATGTGATTTTGTGACTTCAGTTACTCTGTGCAGAATACTCCTCATCTGAACAACTTGACACTTACTTTATCACACCCCTCTGCCGGTCTTTCTAGCTCGTCGCAAATAAAGATCATTTCTTTGTTCACTCTCGCTGAGAAATGTGTGGTGTGGTACTGGCAGCCTTTGATGGACAGGTCTTTGAAAACACTGACTTTTTCTTTTTCTTAGAGCCAGCAAACTCAGTCAACTCACTTCTGATGAACATCAGCCAGTGCTCCAATTAACATTCCTCCAGTTTTGCTATACACATAAAAAAAAAAACATCAGGAAAGTAAAGAAAAGGTTTAATGTGACTATATAAAAGATCCCAATTGCCCTAAGGGTTCTGAAGTTATACTACTGTGTCACTCTATTCTAGAAGATCTGTAACAATTAAAAGGGCTGAAAAGCAATTATATGCATGGCAGGTACAAAGAAAAGCTTTAGTACTCTATAATCTCTAATTTACCATTTTCCCAAGTGACCCAGCGATTCTCAGTTAATATGTATTTTTTTACCTTACTGTGCATGTAGCTATCAAAATGCAATAATGCAGCTAATAGGGCCACATACAGCTATGTGCACATACAGAAGATCTGAGGATGCACAACTGATGGCAAGATGAATGTGTACACAGCAGCTCCACAGGTGTGCGCATATTTTCTTCAAAATCACAACACCCCCAAGCTTTTACTCCTCGGTTTCCAACTTGCATATTTAGTCTCTTTTTTCTCTCCCTTGCCCCTTTCCCTCTCTCAACCAGCTGTGCAGATAAACAACCAGGCGCTCAAGTGGAGAAAAGAAACATCCCCAATGACAGCTCGGGGTAAGAGCTCTTCTAATTACACCACAAAACACTGCCTAAGCATCTTCTGTCTTACTGTCATCCTTCTCTCTGTTCCTGTCTCCTCCTAACTCTACTACTTTGGCACTCAAGTCTTCTCTTCTTGCTTCTCTTGAATTTTAACCAGCACAACAAAGAACTAAAGAAACATTTTTCCTCATTTGTTTGTCTAATGCAAAACACAGAGCTAAACTCGTCTACATTGAGTCTCTTTTCCCATCATCTGTTTTTTCCTTTTCTAAAATTCAGTCTTTTCTTTTTTCTATCATCTGCTGCCTTTCCTCTATTACATTTTCCCCCTGCTTGCTATCATTCTGTCGGTTATCTGCCCATCATCTTCTGCCCGGTAATAACGGTCGTCTTCTCTCCTCTTTTCCACCATCTCGGATTTTCTACTCATATCACAACAACTAGGCGAGGAAGTTGATACAATATTTAGCATCTTTTCAAAAAGGGTGCCTGATTGAGGCTTTTAATGCCAATGCATATCAACATTCTCATGTCATGGATCAGTTCATCCAATATCTGATTGTCTTTTTTCCAGGAAGCTAACAAATCTGCACAAGCAGCCACTCTAAAAACACTACTGACTTTAACTTGTAATGACAAAGGGGAGCTTAGACTTACTAAAGTAGTTTTGCCTAATTAACAATTCATAATGATGCCTCAGATCAACTAATGTCTGAAATGAGCTGTTTTAGGAATCTTCCTTTTCCTTAAAACCAGCTTTTTCCAATTGACTGGCCACTCTCAGTGAGCCACAAGAGAAAACAACAGTTTCCAGTCCCTGCATTTAGAGCCGTCTGAAACCTGAGCTTTACACTCATAGGAATTACTTGCACATATGCTGACCTGTTAAACTTTGGCCATGTTTAATATGAGCATCCATCACTGTAATAATGATGGCATTTAATGGGAAGACCCTGGGCATGACATTAAACTGCATCTGGTGGCAAGGCTCCAGCCACGGATGGATGGGGCTTTGGGAGCGTGGAGTCTGCCCGTTAATTGTCACTTCTCCTAGTGTCAGCTATGGCTCAAATAGCTCCACTGCCTTGTGGATGGCTAAGAATAGTCCAAGGCTAAGAGAAAACAATGGGGAATGCCTACCTCATGCATGCAAAAGTCTGGTCATGCCCAGAGGTCACCACTCTTACCACACAGAGGATGCCCCTTCTAATGGGTGTTTGGGTGGTGCCAGCAAGCGTTGTGGGGCGCTCAGGGCTGGATGCAGCACATAAGGCTTTCAGGCCATCTACTGCACCTAACTCCATGTTCTGCCCTCTCAACCTAGTCCTGCCACTGAAAGCCATGGATCTTGGGTGAGAGAATGAGGTTGACACAGGGCAACCCATCCTCACTTTAATCCAATACCTAGCGCCAGCCATGCCTACTCATCTACTGTACTTCACCTCATCACGTTCAAGTTCAAGTTTCCTTTATTAGTCATTGTACACAATGTACACAATGAGATGACATTCCAGAACACCCATCCAAGAGATAAGTGTCTGCGGCCTTGCAGCCATCAGAGGCGCTGCCATTTGAAGCCATTGGAAACATAAGCAGAGCAAAAGCGCACATAGTCACCGTTCATTTTGTACAAGGATAGGCCTCGTCAGCCACCTTTGCACACACCGCACTTGATGATAGGAACATCTATGAACACATAGAACGAACAACGACATAGTTGGGGCTAGATATCGGTCAATGACCCCCTCTAACTTTGGGTGACTGCATATTTGCTAGTGACTAAAACAATCACAAGGAGGATTTCAGTGAAGCACCATTAACCTCTCTGCAAGCTATTTCACCTAGCAACTCCCAGGAACCTCCAGCAACCACTTGCAACTGGCCAGCGAACTCATCCTAGCAATCTTTGGTTGCCAATAGGTCTTTGACTGGTCCCTAGACCTGAGTGACTGGATCCTTAATGGATGGATATTTTAATCAGCAAATATTTATGCTCCTAAAGGTATATCATGTTTAATAATGTGCTACTGTTAGCACATTACTTTTTGCTGTAACAGGAACACGTAAATTTAGTAAGCATTTTGCAGTTTCTTAATAAAATAATTCTCAAAAATACTGGTCCAATCTACTCCCAGGTTTTCCAAATTATCAAAGGTCTGTTTTATAAGTCATAGTTTTACAAATGTGGAGAAAAAGCAGGAAGTGTCAACATGTTTTCTGTAGCCAATTTTCTGTCTTCTCTTCAAACCATGTGGCACTGTGTGGTTGCAAAACTGTAAGAATTGCAGTAGATTGTTGACCCAAGATCTAAACTTCCAGTCCTCCCTTATTGCATCACCAACAACAAGTTCTGTTATTTATTGATTGATTTATGAATACAGTATAATTAAGTAACTTATAGTGAATAACAGTTGGTACTGTACAGGTTGCTGTTGATTCGTGCGTCCAAACTTTAATAAATGTTCTTATCAGCATAAAACAACCTCTACAGTGATTCGTTTTGAAGGGCTGAGCCTATTTAAATCTCCATTTCCAAATGAGACCCTGTCCAGTTGAAATGGTTACCCAAGGCTCACGCTAAACTCGGATTTTCAAATGTTAACACAGGCCAGGAGCTTAGTCTCTGTCAGCAGAGATTAGCTTTAGCTGCTAACGCTGCTGAAGTTTAGGAACAGCAGCAGGACTCTGATTACGCATGCTTCCAAAAACATTAAAACTAAAGTGATGCATTATAACATTTTAGAGATGGCCAGTAAATCATGACAGCTTTCCTGGATTAATAAAGTTGGTGTGACTGCATTTGTGGACATCTGTTACAGCTGATGATCTGTTAGCAGCAGCTCATACACAGACGAATATTTATAAAGTTACAGTTTATATACTGTGAAAGACTGCAGGTTGGTTGCTGTATTTAATACTTCAGAAATTTACGGGCCAATTATAGATCAACATGAATAAAGATGTCAATTTTTGCCATTTAATTTTTACATGTCAGGGGTAAAAAAAAGAGACGAAAAGCAGAGGTTTATGGATATAGGCAGAGAGGACATGCAGAGGGTTGGTGTAACAAAAGAGGATGCAAGGCCTAGGATGAGATGGAGGCAGATGATCCTCTGCAGCAATCCCTAATGGAGCAGCCAAAAGTAGTAGTAGTAGTAGTAAAATGTTCCACAATAACCCATTTATTAAAATATTGATCAGTTGTTATCATGGAAGTCTAAATTTGCATTCCTATCTCTGAGCAGCAGTAGTGACTAAAACTCGACAGATTGAACAGCCTCCTGTTTATCTTCATCTTGCCATAGTTTAGTCATGTGGTTTAATGAACTGAGACTGATGACTATGCATTTTAAGTCTCAATCTTTGCATAACCCTTTGTCAAACAAACCCATTCCCTGTAGTGATGTTCTTCCCAACCCTTAGACAGATTTGACCATGTTAGCTTAGAGTACTTAAAGTTCATAATGATGAAACAACAATGAGTCAAAAACGCAAAAAACCAGAACCTAATCCAACACATCTTGCCTTCTGCCAAGATTTCATCAATGAAATAATTGAGATACAGCAGGAGACACACAGCAGTTTGTATTAATATTAGAGAGACTCTGGTCCTGGTAGAGCTGATAGCGCTTTATTCAGCAACACCGACAAAAGCAAAGCATTCACTTTATTTGCTCTCGCAGTCTTTCTATAATTCTTGTCTTGGCACTTCTCATTCCCTGCAAAAGCTCACTCTTTCACTTTCAAGAAAAAAAAACCTTGAGTGGGCATTTGTTATATCGTTTTTTTCCCCCTTTCTTAGTTAAAAATCACTTTTAAGCCCACAGAGGACACACAACCCGTTTTCCTTGATCCTTCTCTCTCTCTCCTGACAAATTATTCATCTCTTTCCATTTGTTTGTTCAATTATTTTGTTCATTCTTTCATATCATCTGATTCTCTCATTATTGCTTTTTATCTCTTTCTGCGGCTCACTTTACCCAACTCTCCGTGTGCCTCCTGCTGGTTATTGCTCCTCCAGGAGCCAATCTAGCTGTGATTGATCCACTCATCTCTTCTGCATTAGTGTGCCAGGGGAAAAACCATAGTATTAACAACAGCAATAAAACTGATGACGGTAATAAAAGAACCACATAAACATTATCTGCGCTGTTGATATAAGTAATGGTGAGCAAGTTATCTTGAATAGATCTCACTTTGACTCTCTCACTTCACGCAAACACACATACAAAAATAATTCAAGAACACACAGACTGCCAAGAAAGTAAAATCTATTTAGCGGGCAATTTATGTGATATTCAGGCCGTAACTTTCTAATTCATGAAGTTCCCTTCTGGAGGGTACCGATCAAATCATCTTCAATAACCGTGGCTCTCCGACATCAACAAGATTCCCAGGATTACTCTGGTGCTTACCAAGAGCTGACAGACAGAACGACTGGATACAAGAATTGTTATTGAAATGTGGTCTAATTCTCTTGTTTCAGCACATTTAACTCATCCTGCCTTAATCGATGGAGTCCACGCTGCAGTCGGGGTTAGCTCACCATCAATTTGTCTGACTGACAAATGAATCGAATAACCATTGACAGTAACAACAAAGGTCTTAAAGCAAGTGACTGCAAACTGGAGATCTATGGCAGTGTTTTCATGTAACAGTCCTGGATTCAAATATTTGGCAGGTGCGTGACAATTCAAACCCCTCTACTGTATTATACTTCACCTGCTTACCCACAGGATCCATTTTAAATAGCCATTTAAATGTCGGATTGTCCGATAGGCCGCCGCTGATTGGTTCAAGCAGAAAAATACGCTATGCTACTATGTCGGAGCACATGGCTAAATCTTTAAATGCAACAACGACTTTGAGATCAAAAGAACAAGTGGATCGACTGGTTTATTGACAGTTCTGACCAGGTTTGATTTCGTGACAGATTTTTACCACTTTATACCACTATACTCGTTAAAACAAGAGCACAGCTGTGTGGGTGCCAACACTCAGCTGTTTTGGATCATAACAAGGGCGGGGGGTTAAAGTGCGCTCATAGTAAAGTCAGTAAACAACTGTGTGAAGTTTGATGGGGCTAGCTTGAACAGCACGCATCTATGGTGTGAATTTGAACATCTTTGAACAAGCTTGACGTTTTTTACGAAACTGCCGAGCTAATACAAATTGTACCTTATCAAGATGTTTAAATGCGTTACAATAAAGGGGCCACCAGCAGTGCTGCTGAACGCAGTGAGTGGGGCCCTCTGTTGACTGAGCTCCCTCATTTCTCACAATTCTAATCAAATGATATAAAATTATACAGGACAACCATCAATAATCCAGTAAACTTGAAACAGGGCAAACATCATGGCATGCATTTATGAAACACAGATGATCTGTAAGACTGGTAGCACTTTCTATTCCTGCTTTTTAATAATGTGGGGTGATAGAGTGGAAACATGAAGATGAGAAAAGCCAAGTTGTTACCTCTTATTCAAAAAAGTAATATCCCAGTAATTGTCTTGTATCAGCAGTGGATAGAGCTGAATAATATAACATTGCATTTAACAGGCTAGAAACTAGGGGCAATGTGGAAACAAGCATATGCCTATGAGGCAAAAACCAATTATTAATAGTACAGTAATATATTGGGAATATCTCCATCACTGGAAATAATTGAGTCAAGACATATGAATACTGTTCCTTTCTTTAGGGCTAGTCCAACAGTAGTAATTGTCCCATCAGTCTGCAGGCAACACTCCAAGTATTTGGCCTTTGGGAAATGTAGCCACTCATGACCATCCGGGCCTTCCAATATCATATATGATGCCACTCATCTTCAGCTAGGAAAATGTCTTTGGTGTACAGCAGGTTCCATGGAAGAAGCAGCTGGAGGTCGGCTGTTGCTGTATCCATGGAATAGCCAAAGAGCAGTGGTGAGAGGGCCAATGATTGATGGACCCCAAAACGGACAGTAAAAGGTGGTGGGCAATGTACGACACAGCAACATTGCAGTTGAGCATCTGGACCCATTGGACATAGACTTCAGGGGTATAGTGTGACCGAAGAACATGTCAGAGGAGCTCATGCACATAACAGAATTTTTATAAAATTAAACTGAATGCATGCTGGGTAATGCTAGCTAGCCAGGCAGCATGACAGTCAACTGGGAAGGGCTCCGTGATTACATTTAAGAACAGAAAAGACAGATGAAGGATGAAGAAAAAGAGCAGCGATGCACTAAACTAACTTGTGACCAAGAGGAAAGCCGTGTCTGCTTTTTTTTTTTTTTAATTTTAAGAAGCAATATTTTTTTTTGCTTCATTCCGGTCCCACTGCTTCTGCGCTGAACTCACACTGTGGGAAAGGCTCAGGGAGCCTCCTCCACACACAGCGACAGAGAACCAGGCCAAAGATAACGTTGAACGAAGAGCCCGTTAACACGTTTTTTTCCCTGATGACAGAATACTGTGAAACCAAATCCAATTGGACTCATTCTTCCAAAGATCTCTTTATTTCAAAACAGCAGCACCAAAAAGTAGCATTGCATCTAAGCTAAAAACATAGCAGGCAGACTGTTAAGGATTGATTCAATAGACAAATGAAATCTATGTTTCATTAATTAACAGTCTATTATAATGTAACAGTGAACTGCATGTGACTGTTATTGTAAAAACGATGTTGGGAGAACTTATTTTCAAAGCTACTTGTTTAATGCAAGAAGAAGAAATGCATTTTTTTTCTGCTGAAAATGCAGAAACCATTATTGAATTTTTAACTTCACGTGTTCCTGTAAATAGAACACAGCACAAACACCAGACAGGCGGCATGCTTCAGTTAAGTAAGAGGGGAAAAAAATACACTTACAGAAAATAATCTAATGAAACACAACAGGTCTCGACCTCATATCACCTGAAGATGTTTTTATTGAGACTGCTACCGTAACTGTGCTGACTCAGGTAAATGGTAATTTTTGATACTGCACTTTGCACTAGTGTTGAGAAAGACTTCCCTATACTGAATACTGACTGCCCAGTTTAACTTACTTTACCAGTTTAACTTAATTTACTAACTGCACATTTACAAGGTAAGGTAATCCAGTTCAATGATGTAGATAATGTTACACCAACGCCAAATTAAATCTTCAAAACGTATTTAAAGCAATTCGCAAAAAGCCTTTATATATAATTTTTCATTTGCTGTACAATAACAATAAAACGCACTTTCTGACCGAGAAATCAACAATGCATTAACTCAAAGTATATTTCTAAGTACAATCATACTACTGCAATTGACCAGAGACCTTACGAGGTAAAAGCAAGTACAGTTTCAGTCAGTGTATGTGTGTATGTCTTTCCATTTCTAGGTGAATGATATAATAAAACTCCTACTCCTGCTCTGCAGGTTGACAGCCCCAGCCTTCAGATTGATTTGACCAATAATTCCAGCAAGAGCTCATTCACATGAGACCAAAGTCTATGCTTCCCATCTGTCACCCACTCCCTCACATCCAGTCTATTTCAGATTCCCACCAACCTTATTTGTTTGCAACCCTGGAGCGCTATTCAAAATTTTAAAAATTGCATAAATCAATGCACAAAAGAAAAATAAATCTAGAATGAATCATGGCAAATTCATAACGATGGCTTTGATGAGAAAAGAAGTGGGTGTACTAGAAATGTGGTGGAAGAGGACAATCAAACCCAGAAGAACTTGTGGTTGTTGTTATTCCCACCGATACTTTATGCAAACACATGCAATATGAATGCAGACGCTAATGCATTTTTAATGAATGTCATCAGAAGGCTAAATGTGGGACAGAGTGTTGTCTTAATTGAAGGGGAATAATTCAAGTAGCAGCATTCCATCTGCTATATAACCGACTCAAAAAGGATGAGACTGTGTTACTTAACACCCAGTGTCATCTAATATTTGAATAATAAAAAATAGTTTTAAGCTTTTGTGTCTCCTTAAACAACGAAGCATGGCCACTTAGCTCAGAAAACTGATTTTGCACCCATGAATCTCATCTGAGGGTTCAGGAAAAAGGCAGTTCAATTTTAGCTCGCGGTCTAGGCAGGTTGTGAAGAGCTCTCTGCAGATCCTTTAACAGGCAACAACGGAGCATGTATGACAGTGGCTGGGTTTGAGAGCTTTAACACATATCCAAACACACTGTCCTACTGCACAGGTTCATACTTTTTTCTCGGCTTGTTGTTAAACTATTGCTTTTAATTAAATATTGCCAATTTGGTCACTTGTGGTTTTAGGCTACAAGAACAAGGAAATTTTCTTCTCAGTGAAACAGGAGTTATAACATCAAACACCAGACTTTCTTGTATAGAGCAGGTCTGCAACTTTCTCTGATTTATTAATTATGAGTTTCCTCTAAAGGCCAAAGTCCAGTGGTGCTGATATGAACACATACATTACTGATGAAAAGTTTGGGGTTACTCAAAGTTTTTCAGGGAGTTGAAATAAGAAATGTAGTCATGACATCCATTCATTCCCTTCTGCTTGTCCTAAGTCAGGTCACAATGGTTAAGCAGGATATTCTATAGTCTTTCTCCCAGGCAATATTTTCCAATTCCTCTGGGGAAACCCCAAGAGGCTCCTGGGCCAAAAAAAAAAAAAAAAAAATCCCACTGGCAAGTTCTGGTTCTTCCCTTCAGTTTCCTCCTAGTCGGGCATGTCCAGAAAATCTCCAAAGGAAGCAGTTCAGGAGGAATTTTGTTTAGATGTTCAAACCACCTCAGCTGGCTCCCTCCAAAACGAAGGAGCAGCAGCTTTACTCCAAATTCCCTCCTGATGGCTGAACTCCTCACCCAGAGCTCAAGACTGTGGCTGAGGATTGGAACATATAGTACTGTGCACAAGTCTTGAGCCACCACTCATTTTCTGCCAAAAGATAAAATTGAAAATGGGTTCTTTGCCAAGTTGTCCATTATGTATAGACAATAATGGTTCATCCCTTAGGTTTTCTGCCTTTTTTTAATATATATTTGAATGGCACATACTTCAGTTATGTGACTTAAAACAAAAACATTCCTCTGAAAATGCTCAGCTACAGGTACTGGACTGAACATAAGTGTAAAAGCAGCCAATGTCCAAAGAAACGACCCTCAGGAGATCTGGGGAGCTGTTACTCAAGATCACTTAAAAACATAAAGTCTGGCTCCTTGGAAGCAAAGAAATGGGGGTGACTCAAGACTTGCATAGTACAGTGGATCCACCGGTAAATGGTAACCATAACGCTATTGCTGCACTGATCTGCTCGACTGTGTCCTATTTTCACTGTCACTCATAAACAAGATCCCTAGATACTTAAACTCCATTGATTGAGTTAAAAACTCTCCTCCAAATTTAATCAGATTTCTGTGAGAGAATGGAGGTAGTAAAATGGGATCAGAGACCAAGGGAAATCCTTGTTTTGTCCATCTGTCTCATCGGGACATCACTCATATTAATCATTTCCTTTTATTGGCCAGCCTCAAATATTGAAGGCCAACATCCAGGACTTCCTCTACTGTTGATGTTTAGACTGGCGTTTTGTAGGTAAAGACGCATGAGGAATGTTTCTGAAAATGCTCCTTTTATCCCCCGCCTTCCTTATTGGTCAATGTCCCATTTCCTGGAGCAAGTATGTAGCTATGATTATTCAAAACAAAAATACCACATATACTCAACAAGCAAAATTATTTCTTATTTGATCACCACAGTTCATCTGTGTTTACATAACTGTGAAAGTTTTTTCTAATGATGAACTTTTTCCTCCCTTGGACACCTACTAGGAGTAACCCTTGTTTCTCTTTTCTGAACCGAGTGGTTTCTGTCTGGCCTGCGTCCAGAACAACAAAAGAAAGAAAGAGTGGGTGTGCATCAGAAGTTAGTGAGGGTGATAAGCTTACTAGGGATACCCTTGGAAAAAATCTGGAACCTATTCTAATGGGTGTCAAACCGTGTCTTAATTGATACTAAAATGTCAAAGCTTGTCATTAAGGGCACAGGGACGGTCTTCAAATGTTGTTTTTAAGGGGGGGGGGTTAATCAGCCTTATAACAAGCTTTTATTAGATGTTAGATAAAACAAAGTACTCATCAAACCTTTTCCTAAAGTTTTGTGATGGTGCCTAAAAATCTGCTTTAAAAAAAAAAATTCCCCCCAAAACTTTTCTGTAGTAATACATATTTAAGAACATGTCAACAAGCTGCAACTAATAATAAATACATGCTAGCTATAAAACTTTCACTAAAACAAAGTTTTGACAGCATTTTCTGAATTCTGGTAAATCCCTTGTGTGGATTGTGTGCATATCTCACATACTTGTCAGGGCACTACCAGATCTGATTGACTACCCGCTTGGTCCAAGTCTTGATGAGGGGCAGTGCTGAAGTGCAGCTGAGTGCAAAGGTTTAAACCAGTAATGAATGTGCCTCTAACTATAAAAATTCAAGTTCTGTTTACAGTCTGGCCTCCGTCTTCCATGCGAAACCTATATATAAACATGCACATGGGGGAGTGGGGTAAGGAGGCTATCCTAGCTGTCATAGGACAAGAGGCGGAGTACACCCTGGACAGGCTGCCAACCTGTCACAGGGCTAACAAACCATTCGTACTTACATTCACACTTACAGTCACTTTAGAACCTGATTTCATGCATGTCTGTGGACTGTGGGAGGAAGCTGGAGCACCCAGAGAGAATCAGGAAGAACATGCACACTTCACACAGAAAGGCCCCTTACTGGTTTCAAACCCCGGCTCTTCCTGCTGTGAGGTGACAATGCTAACCACTGCAAAAAAAATAGGAATATACTGTATGTTATAATTCATTCAGCACCTGGCTGTCATCGCCAATCAAAGAGTGACAAAACAAAGTGAGTTCACAAAGTGTATTTAATAAACAGACTGACTGCTGGACAGTCATGCCATTTTTAATCAGCTACCATATAGCAGTGCAGCCTCATATGAAATTTTCTTGTAAAATAGAGACACTCAGCTTCCTTGAGGTTGCAGTCTCCAGCTCTGTGTTCCCTCAAAGGTCAGCACTGTCGAGATGGGTTTGCCATTTGTCAGTGATGCAGATTTGTGTGTCGGTTTACCAAGTTGGACTCGATACAAACAGGAGCCCCAGGAGTTGAGTGCTGCTCAAAGTTTTTTAAGATATGAGAGTAGTAGAGAAGCCTGCACACACCCACCACTGCACGTACTTTTGGCCTTGGCTAGATGTTTAATTGCTGTTGTTTGTGTGTGTGTGTGTGTGTGTGTGTGTGTGTTTGTGAGTGGGAGGCACACTTTTCATTGCTGCCATGTGCACAGCAAAATTTAAGCAATGATTGATCCCTATAGAATCTCACGGTGCTATTTGGTTCACTGACCTTAAATGGATTGAGCAAATGAAATCAGTCTTTCCAAACTGTCATTCAGGTGTGTATTATGCCATTAAAAATGCCAAAAAAAAGTAAGAAACTCTTTGTTTTTTAGTTGTAGTGAGGGAATGCAAAGGTTAATTGTGGTGAGACCCGATCTAATTAAAAGCACATTTCTTTGTGAAGAAATCTGGGAAATTGACTTCTGGGCTTTATAGCTGTACAATCTATAGCCTGTATCAGGAGCAACAATCAGCTATTTTTCTGCACTACTGGTGTACTGAATTAACGACGTTACAGTATATGGCTCTGCCTACACTTTACACAAGGGTTGCCACTTTCTGCAGTTAAATGTACTCCAGCTTTAAAAGTCCTGAAAATCTCTTTTACATAGCCATTTGATTAACCCTCGGTACCCCACAGGGGCCGCCACCAGCTGCCTTTCTCCATAACAACCGTGGCTGGCCAGTGTTTCCAATACTGTTCCATCCATCCATCCATCCATTCATTCTCTTCAGCTTATCCTGTTCAGGGTCACGGGGGGGCTGGAGCCTATCCCAGCTATCATAGGGCGAGAGGCAGGGTACACCCTGTACAGGTCACCAGCCTGTACGGTTTTGTATAAAAATGTTTTCGTTTGCTCTATATTTTGACATATTTTAATAATATCAACACTTATCAATAAAAAAGGAATTTAAAAAAAGTGTTCATTAAATATTTTAATCCCAAGTCACCTCAAATGCTCTGGCCAGCTTATCTAGTGAGTGTAGACTGTAAGATCACTGTTTAAGCTCATAATGCATCCACAACTATTTACTCTGGATTCTAACCCTGACCCTAACCCATACTTGATGGTGACCTGTGCAATTGGCTTCAAGTGTGATTCCAATGTTGTATTCTGCATCCCTATTGAACTCCTGATGAAAGCTCTTAGGGTCCTGTTGATCTTGTCCAGGATCAATGTGTGAGGCATTGAGTCATGCTGCAGGTTGTCTTGTAGTCAATGCGCACACGTTGGTTAGTCTGGTCTTACAGTGTCAAGTGACTGCCAATTCCTTTCTGGGCCCTGCTCATGTATTGAGCCATGTGCCTGTTTGTCTTAGCCCTATGATGCCTGGCACGAGCTTCCATGTTGTGCTGAGGCAGGTTATTGGCCAGTTGGATGGGATCAGTCCCTTCTGCGGATCCGGCCTATGGTCAGCCCTTGCAGGTGCATCTTATCCATTACCAGCTGGTTCAATTGTGCTACCAGGCACTCATGGAGCGCTGTTAACTTCTTGATGTACTGAGTATTTCTTTTTCATTCCACCTGTTTTTATACACCACTCTGCATTTAATCATTAGTTATTATTAACTTCCGGCTGTCTTCCACAGCATGTCTTTTGTCTTGTGTCCCTCAGCTCAGTGCCAACCAATCGCAACAGATGACTGCCTCTCCCTAGGCCTGGTTCTGCCGGAGGTTTCTTACTGTTTAAAAAAAAGGAGTTTTTCCTTCCCACTGTCGCCAAGTGCTTGCTCACAGGGTCATTTTCTCTGTAATTACTGTAGGTGACTGTTCGTTGTGATTTGGTGCTATATAAACAACTCTTTTGCTGTCATGTTTACATACATACGGTTATTTTGGACAGCCTAAAATGCTAAGGGGGTCGTCTGTAACAGATGCTACAGGCAAACATATGTGAACAACTGCATGTAATTGTGGACAAGCTGCTAAAGTTATATTATAATATGCCATTGCCAAGTGACTCCACTGTACAGATCAACACACGCATTCCGACCCATTTAACACATTTTATTAAATGAAAAAACTCTATAGTAATTATCTTTACGAGATTACACTGACAGCAAATCAAAAAATTAATTTCAGAAAGTTGCACCATCAGCTAAAGTTAAAATGCTGCTGTATTATTCTGTCAACATTAAATAACTTTCTGTTCTGAAATGTGTGACATATTTTAGTGTTTTCTTGTTTTGGGCCATGTATTATAATATGAAAAGGATTTTTCACTAAACTCTATGCAGTCCTGTGAAAAACAGAACTTTCCAAAACAAGCCGTACTTGTACAGTCTTTGTCTAACTGTACTGTCATGAACTTTAACATGCTTACCGAGGCCTGTAGAGTCTGAGATGTAAGTCTTCTCTGAGCCAGACCCCAATTTCTGCTTTTATAGAGATGCTGATGATCAGTTAATCATGTGCACTTTACTAGCAGCATCTGGCTGCTACTTACCCTCTTGAATCCTATGGATACAGTAAGGGTATACTTGGTTTTTCACAGGTCTGCACAGGACATCATAGACTCCTATGAAAACTCTCTTTTTCATCTGACTACCTCAAGACAAAAAAAAAAAAGTCATTGTTTCCCTAGTATAAGCTGCTGTTGTGGCAACATTGTAATATACCCTCAGATAGATAGTGGGTGATCAATCTGTGATTTTTATAAATTACATGAATAAAGGACATATTGAGCACTGTTACACTAAGTTGCACATTTTTATCCCTCTAAAGTGGAGGGAAAAAAAGACTAAAAGGGCTCTTTGACAGAGCATCCGTTGGGAAAGACAATGCCCCATTTTACAAGTTCAAAGTACACTAAAATTTAAATGGGTTACTTTTTCTTGCCCAGCTCCACTTCCAGCTCCAAGTATCAAGGATTTTGACTGAAAAATTCTATCAGGCATACAGTGACACAAACATCCAAAAAATGGCACTGATGAAATACCTCCATCCCGACTCCCCCTTGGGAGAGATAATAAAATACTAATTGAGAAGGAGTAAAAGTATTAATACCTTTAGCAACAAAATTCTAATGATCAGCATTTAGTTCTCCTGAAGATACTTAAACGACCTTTGTACTGAAAGGCATACATCACTCATCTCTAAGAAGCCTCCAGGGATCACGGAACAATTGGCTTAAAAGTCAAAGACAATAAGAAGACAAAGGAAGGGAACAACTGCTGATGTAAGACTGAGGGATAAAGGATTAGAAAGGTCCTTTGACAGACTCACCTTGGAGCTAATAGACATGACATCGGAGAAATGTCCTAGGACAATGGCTTTTGATATCTTAGGACAACCTTAAAATCACCAACTTAATCTTTTTAACAGAGTTCAAACTTTCTAAAGAGATCCCAAAGAAAGAATTTCACCCTTTTCTTTAGCTTCTTTTAAATGCCATCATTAAGCTGTGGAGACTGATCCATTATTCATTTAAAAGGCAGGACAGACCACCTTTTCTCTCGGTGTTTAAAAAAAAAGGAAAAGCAAAAAAAAAAAGCTATAGCTTGCACGTTTTTGAACCCTACCTCAAGTAAATTTCTCAGATCTGAGTTGTTGTCCATATTTTTGAGCATCAGTTTTCTTTTTCCAATTTTATGCATGAAAGGACTTGTGAAAAAAATGAGAAAATAAATCATAAAACACAATGATTCAGCAAAGTCAAGAGAAATAACACAAGATGGAACATCATATATTTCAGTTTGAAGAAACTCTGCTATATGTTTTATCCCACTTTGTCCATAGAATACAGAAAACTCTTTATTGGTCTTCCTTAAAATGTTATTGAATCATAATATTTCTTTGAGTTTCTGCCATGATGTACAACCTGTATATAAATTTTAAGTTGACGCTGCCTTCAGCTAGGCTTGTGTTTGTGTCCTTATGGTCTCAAGGCACATATTTAGATTATAGTATATGCATAGCAAGAGTTCTGATTTTGAATTCACAACAGATTCTGGTACCTTTTATAGTCCACCCTTAGGGGCTGATCGTGCAGATATCACTTGCCTGCAACATGGACACTGTGATCATTGTGTACAAGTTTCCCCTAAAGGCTGAAAACCACACAGAAGAATCTTTTAGCAGTCTTACAGCTGACTGATCTTACAGCTGCCAAACCAGTAGGTTAGTCCCTTTATGATAGCCTCTGCTGATGTTTGAGTACATTCCTTGCTATATTTAGCAAAAAAAAAAAAAACCCCAAAAAACATTAAAGCTTGGTTGTCTGTTCCAGTTATCCTCCCATCAGTAAAATAAAATAATTGTTGACTCTTTGATGCATGAAGTGCATTCAAAAGGTTTTACACAACTTTTGCATGAACTGTTTAAGAATTACAGCCATTTTTATACACAGTCCCCATTTTCAGGTTCAAAATGAATGGGACAAGCAGCACGAAGCAGACATAATATCTGAAGTTAATTCAAAGTGCTGAATTTGTATTTTATACCCTTTCACTGTAATTTTAAATATGAGGCCCAAATAGATGTTAGTGTGAGTGGGGGAGAACATCGTTAGGTTTAATTGGGGTTCTCAGCCAAACAGAGAGACAGCAAAAACCTCAGAAGTGGTCAATTCAACAATCTGGTGCATTGTTGAAAAGAATGAAAGACCACAGAAGACTACTAAAGTGGATGATTGCAGAATTATTTCCATGGTTAAGAAAAATATCTTCACAACATCTAACCAAATCAAGAACACGGTTTAGTAGCCAACTGTATCACTGTCAAAGTCTACAATCAATGAGATACCTTCATGAATGCAAATACAGAGAGTTTACAAAAAGGTGCAAACAACCTGTTACAGTCAACACCAGGAAGGTCAGATTAGACTTGACCAGAAAACCTCTAAGAAAGCCGACACAGTTCTGGGGGAATAAAATATTTTGACAGATGAACCCAGGTTAACTTGTACCAGTATAATGGGAAGAGAAAAGAAAAACAGTTCATGAGCCAAAGCACGTCACATTATCATTATCAGTCTAACACGGTGGAGGCGCATTAAAGCATGGGCATGTATGGCTGTCTGTGGTCACTAGTGTTTACTGATGAATCGACTGATGACAGAAGCAGCAGGAGGCGTTCTGAAGTGTACAGGGCCACAACTCGCTACTCAGATTCAGCCAAATGCTGCTAAACTGATCAGATACCTGTAGTGCTTCACAGTGCAAATGGATAACGACCCAAAGCATACTGCAAAAGCAACCCAAGAGTCTCTCAAGACAGAGAAATGGGATATTCTTCATTGGCCAAGTCAGTCACCTGATCTCAGCGTAATAGAGCATGCTTTTCCAAAATTAAATACAAAACTGAATGTAGAAAGACCCACAAACAAACAGCAACAGAAGGTGGCTGCAGTAAAGATCTAGCCATCTATACATCGACTGCAATTTTTTCTCCATCCAAGTATTAAAAAGAGTCTTTACATTTAAATTTATGTAAGTTTGCCGTATTAATTTTGTGCCTCTAAAAATGCCTGCATGTACACTTTTGATCATTTGATCGATCAGAGTAAATCCAAAATAAATTCAAACTTGTACATCCAATTATTTTCATTAAAGATGTATGCTATACAACCATTCCAACCTGAAAAAGAACAGTTCAAAGAAATCACTAAAAGGCCAAAATTACCACAACATTAATGCCGACGATGAGTGTATGCAAACTTTGGACCACAACTGTAATTCATGCTTAAAACTTAATAGGAATAACCTGGTCAAGTGGATTTTATAGACAGCATCCTGCTGCCATACCACTTTACCTAACTGATATAAACTGCCAGTTTGTAGAATCACCATCAAAATGTACAAATACAAAAAGTTTGATAAATGAGCCCAATTTAAACAAACAAACACTTTGTCTGGTAACCTTTGGATTAACTTGGTGGGTGTAAAAGGAGCCACAGCCTGCATGGACAAACACAGCTCCCCACCAAGTAGCACTGTTCTAAGAGATTATGCCTTTTAAGTAGCAGACTTAGACACTGCAGGAGACAGGACTCGTAGACTCAGCATGAAAACGTGATAACAATGTCAAGTGTATTATAGTGTAGCTTTCATCAGCCACCTAAGTGTTAATGGTAAAGTGATATCTGCTCTTGTTGACAGACACATCATCTTTTGTTTGTGCACATGGGGGTGAACACTTAATCCAACACCCGGTGATAACCGTGATGCATTTTTCTTAACACTTTAGACTTAGAAAGCTCTGAAACTCTATCTAAAAACATTATTTCTTAGCTTTTCAAGCTACTCTAGTCTTAGATGTTTTTGAATACTGTCCAAATTCTGTGCAGATTTCTTTTACATTCTTCTTATGCAATATATATTTTTTCTTCTCAGGTTCATTTACACTTAGGAGTTAAGCTCTGTCCACATACAGTGGTGTGAAAAAAAGTTTTCACAAGACTCCTGCGAGTCTTGTCATGTACAGTGGTGTGAAAAGTGTTTGCACCCCTTCCTCATTTCCTGTTTTTTTGCATGTTTGTCACACTTAAGTGTTTCGGAACATCAAACCAATTTAAACAATAGCTCAAGGACAACACAAGTAAACACAAAATGCAATTTGTAAATGAAGGTGTTTATTATTAAAGGTGAAAAAAAATCCAAACCATCATGGCCCTGTGTGAAAAAGTGATTGCCCCCTAAACCTAATAACTGGTTGGGCCACCCTTAGCAGCAACAACTGCAACCAAGCGTTTGCGATAACTTGCAATGAGGCTTTTACAGCGTTCTGGAGGAATTTTGGCCCACTCATCTTTGCAGAATTGTCCTAATTCAGTTACATTAGAGGGTTTTCGAGCATGAACGGCCTTTTTAAGGTCATACCACAACATCTCAATAGGATTCAGGTCAGGACTTTGGCTAGGCCACTCCAAAGTCTTCATTTTGTTTTTCTTCAGCCATTCAGTGGTGGACTTGCTGGTGTGTTTAGGATCATTGTCCTGCTGCAGAACCCAAGTTCGTTTCAGCTTGAGTACACGAACAGATGGTCGGACATTCTCCTTCAGGATCTCTTGGTAGACAGCAGAATTCATAGTTCCATTTATCACAGCAAGTCTTCCAGGTCCTGACGCAGCAAAACAGCCCCAGACCATCACACTACCACCACCATATTTTACTGTTGGTATAATGTTCTTTTTCTGAAATGCAGTGTTCCTTTTACGCCAGATGTAATGGGACACACACCTTCCAAAGAGTTCCACTTTTGTCTCATCGGTCCACAGAATGTTTTCCCAAAAGTCTTGGGGATCATCAAGATGTGCTTTGGAAAAATTGAGACGAGCTTAAAAGTTCTTTTTGCTCAGCAGTGGTTTTCTCCTTGGAACTCTGCCATGCAGGCCATTTTTGCCCAGTCTTTTTCTGATGGTGGAGGCATGAACGCTGACCTTAACTGAGGCAAGTGAGGCCTGCTGTTCTTTGGACGTTGTTGTGGGGTCTTTTGTGACCTCTTGGATGAGTCGTCGCTGCGCTCTTGGGGTAATTTTGGGCGGCCGGCCACTCCTGGGAAGGTTCACCACTGTTCCATGTCTTCGCCATTTGTGGATAATGGCTCGCACTGTGGTTCGCTGGATTCCCAAAGCTTTGGAAATGGCTTTATAACCCTTTCCAGACTGATATATCTCAATTACTTTCTTTCTCAATTGTTCCGGAATTTCTTTGGATCTCGGCATGATGTGTAGCTTTTAAGGATCTTCTGGTGGACCTTACTGTGTCAGGCAGCTCCTATTTAAGTGATGTCTTGATTGAGAACAGGTGTGGCAATAATCAGGCCGGGGTGTGGCTAGAGAAATAGAACTCAGGTGTGAAAAACCACAGTTATAGTATGTTTTAACAAGGGGGGCAATCACTTTTTCACACAGGGCCATGATGGTTTGGATTTTTTTCACCTTTAATAATAAACACCTTCATTTACAAATTGCATTTTGTGTTTACTTGTGTTGTCCTTGACTATTGTTTAAATTGGTTTGATGTTCCGAAACACTTAAGTGTGACAAACATGCAAAAAAACAGGAAATGAGGAAGGGGGCAAACACTTTTTCACACCACTGTATATCCTTACTGGCTGCATACAAATGAAGAGGACAAGAAGCAGCCAGGTGCCGATAATGTGCTTGATTAATTGATCATCAGAAAGTGTCACCACCTCTATAAAAGCAGAACTTTTTGTAGTTTGCTGGTCTGAAGCATTCAGGTGTGTGTTAACACAATGCTACATTCTTCCAAGGAGCGGCCATCCCAGCAAATTTCCCTGATAATCAGACTGTGCAACGCTCTGAGAAAATGCAAAACCCTCAGAAGCTACATCTCAGACTCCACAGGCTTAGCATATTAAATGTACAAGTTTGGGTTTGATGATTTGATGCTGCCTCTGCAGCTACAGGACCTGGACACCTTGTAGTTATTGTGTTCCTCTGTATACTAAAGTATTCCAGAGACAAATGTGAGGCCATCTGTCCAACAGCTAAAGTTTAGCCCAATCTGGGTCATGATACAGGACAGTGAAACACCAGGAAGTCTACAGCACAATGGCCGAAAAAGATAAGTATTACAGTTGTTGCAATGGCCCGGTCAAAGTCCAGACATCAATGCTGTGGTAGGACCTTAACAGAGCTGTGCATAAATGAATGCCCACAAACCTCAATGAACTGAAGCAACATTGTAAAGAAGAGTGGGTCAAAATCCCTCCACAGCAATGCAAGAAACTGATAAAGATCATACATGCATGTCTTTTTCACCCCTTTTTCTTAAATGAGGACCTATGACACACTGACTTATACTTGTGTCTAACTGGCCAGCTTCACCTCCCCCTGGTCATGGTTGTGTGGATTTGTGCACTAGCCTCTTGTTCAACAAGCAGAGATAAACAGCAGGATAAAGGCATAGAAAGAATTCAGTCTACATGAAGTAGGCACCAGGGTATTTGGGTTGTGCCTGGGCAGTGAGTGCATGAACTAAATGAAAATGACCTTATCATGATCAGCCAACAATCACGGTGCATGAAAGTCACCTGAAGAGCTGAAGAAGGAAGGCGAATGGGAGCAGAGAGCCGGAGATCAGACAGAAAGGAAATGTAGTGAAGTCTAACAGCCTGGTGGTCATTAATATGCATGGGGATGATCCCACGAAGGCCAAGGATCAAATGGGAGATTCTGAATTGAAAGACAAATTTTGTGACTAGAAAATATTTGGCAAGCCAAAGCCCATCAGTGATGCCAGAAAGACAACAAAACCCCCACTGATGACAGCTGTTAGGAAACTGAGCCAGCCAATATTACCAAGTAATATTTTAGAAAATATTACATCTTTTGTCAGCACGATGTTTTCTTTCTTGTGATCCAAGCAATATTTCAACAGACTTGCACTCACAGAACTGAAATTCTCAAGCACCAGCTCCAACTTTTCTGTCAGCTAAAATACTTACAGGTTTAACCGTGAAAACTGAGCAAACACTGCGCGGATTTTCATGAAACGGTTCGATACGTTTCCCCAGACTTTACATTCTGCGTGGTTCATGACCAGAACATGCCACTTCCTCTGCTAGATTTACCTCCTCGTGGCTTAATGCCTTCAAGTTGCAGTTTACTTCCATAACTCGCTAGACTCATATGTAGTGAAGACTTTGTAATTTAGTAAAAAGTTAAGTATTTATACTTGGCAAATAAAGCAGATTAAGCAAAAGTTGTAGCTATGATTATAGACAATGCTAAAAAGGATGGTGCTACAAAGAAATTATAAATTGCAAACATACGTAGGAGCACAGAGGATCTTTGAAATCATCAGTTTCAAGGTGGGTATCCAAAATTCAGTGCAGGAAAAAACCTTAGAAATATGGTCTCCCAGAAAAATTACTTTTAGGCACTTGTCGAATTGTGTTAAGTGTATGAATTTTTAAGGACAAAAATGCGTTTTGTGATGTCAGAACTGTACTGTACCTGAAGCCAAAGTATCCATATCAACACTGGGAATAAAAAAGACTGGATTGGTGGCATCTCTGTTAATAAAGTGTTGGTCCAGAACAGCTTTAAACTGCTTAAATTTGTTCTAAAATTCTCTAAGGATCTATTTGATTCCTACAAAAGACATTTCATTTGGCTTTAGAATAAATTGTTAATCAATAGGATAATTGTGATGACTTGATTTGCAGTTGATTTGCAATTAACCTTCCCTCTAAGGGGAAAAAGTGGCACCCAAACCTTGCCAGAAAAATTATCCGCACAGTGTAACAGAGCCACTGGATTGTCTCATTCAGAAATTTCCTTTAATTAGTCACCCATCTGTACAACCAATTGATGATGCATGGTTTCAGGCATCTGACCAAGAACACGCACTGAATGCTTTTATATGAAGCTATTCTACACATGCATTGAATAATTCAGGAAACCCCGTGGCAAACCCAAGCAAGACCTGAGAGTATTTTCCCACAAGATACAGTTAAGTCCATAATCTTTTGGACAAATACACAAATAATGTAGTATTTCCTCTGTACACCACCACAGTGGATTTTTAAAGAAAACAAGTATAGACTTTCAACTTTAATTCATGAGATTTTATTTAAAAAAAAATTCCATTAACTGTTCGAGGAATTACAGCCATTTTTATAGTGCCCCATTTTTACATGCTCAAAAGTAATTGTACAAACTACAGACTGTTTTTAATAGATGAAATCTCGTACAGTCAGTGAACTAAATGAAATCTAGATTACATGAATACTGGGTTCTTTGCCTTTGAGAAACTCTTGGGTTGCTTTTGCAGTATGCTTTGGGTCATTATCCATTTGCAATGTGAAGCACTGTTCACTCGGTTTTGACACATTTGGCTAAATCTGAGCAGAAAGTATAGCCTTGTACACTTTTGAATTCATCCTAGTCCTTCTATCAGCAGTCAATCACCAATAAACACTACTGGCCCATTTCCACTGGCCGCCATACATCCCCATACCATAACATTGACTTCACCGAGTTTGACAGATGATGCGTTTTGCTTTAGATTAGATTTCTCTCCTCCTTCAAACTTTTCTCTTCCCATCATTCTGGTACAAGTTAGCCTTGGTTTCATCTGTTTAAAGAATTTCTCCAGAACTCTGCAGGCTCTTTTAGATGTTTTTTGGCAAAGTCTAATGTGGTCTTCATGTTCTTGGGGGTAATCAGTGGTTTGCACCTTGTTGTAAAACCTGTGTATTTCCATTCATGAAGGTTTCTTTCTATTGTGGACTTTGATATTGACACACCTACGTCTTTGAGTGTTCTTCACTTGGTTGCTGTTGTGAAGCTGTCTTTCTCAGCCATGCAAATAATTCTGTCTTCATGTATTTTAGTTGTCTTCTGTGGTCTTTGAGATTTTTTTTGTGTGTGTTGCACAGCTGGTCTGAGTATTCATGCTTTGTTGATTTGCCCACTCCTACAGTTTTCTCTCTCTCCGTCTGACAGGTTGATTTTGATCTAATGATGGCCTCCCTTACTCGCACTGACATCTCTTTGCACCTCATATTTAAAATTACAGTGAAAAGCTATAAAATACAATCAAGTTTACGTCATTTGTCATGAAATAACAAGACAAGCATTATGTGGCTATGAAACTGTAAATTTGTGAAACAAATATTTTCGAGGCTCTGAAAACAGGGGACTACACACAGAAATGGCTGTAATTCCTAAACATTTAATCAACAATGTATGTAAAACCCCTTGAATTAAAGCTAAAAGTCTGCATTTCAATCACACAATGATTGCTTAATTTATAAATCCACTGTGATGGTGTACAGAGGTGCAACTACAAAAAATGTATATTTGTTCATCAAATGATGGCTATCAGTAACTGCAATCTAACATACATGAGCTAGTTTAATGTTTGAAGCTTGTGTTGAAACACTCCCAATACTAAGACCTTGGGGTGTGTGAGGATATCGATTCTATATAGGTTATTTTTAACAAATAATCAATTGTAATACTTGGCCAATTCTGAAAGAAAAGTGGTCTTTCTTTATGGCCTGAACCTGCAACGTCTATGGGTTGTCATACGTGTCATTCATACTGAATGTATTAATAAAGTCCCCTGTGCCAATTTCAACTATAATAACCACCTTACAGTCATTAAATTGCAGTCTATATCCATATCTGTGCAAACTCATACTTAGTTCAGTCTCTGAAAGAAACGTAGTAAAATTTATGATGAAATGTTTAAAGGTGATCACTCAGAGCAACTTTGTCCTAGCTGGCAGTGATTCTTTCCTCTAAGGGAAAAAGTTGTGCCAAACCATGCCCAAAGCACAAGAGTGAATACCTAAGGAACGTCTTAGGATCCACTAGGAGAAGCATGAAGACCAAGACTTTGGGGGTACCAATCTACGCCTGCTACCATCAAAAGCACCATAAATTACAAGCGGGAATAAATAAATTGAGAAGTAATACTGAAGTCCTGTTAGTAAGTTTCTCCAGTAAGATTGAATAACAACACACAGCCATCGGCTTTTTAAAATGTTTCACAACTACAGAATCTGCTCGTCTCTGCAGATAATGGCTCCTAAATAAATCAATTATGTGTTTTATTTCTATACCCAAGATTTCCTCTTCTTCACTGAGGTGAGGAGTACATGATTAGACTGAGATGGTGGGCTGCCTCTGCATCATCATCAGCATAATACAGTAAATTGCTCTGAACCTATGCCATTTTGTTGCCATTTATATAAAAGCTAAAATGGTTACTACAATATTCTACCCAAGCGTATAAAAAGACCTCCGGCTTATTACCCGGTCCTAGTTATGAGTCACATTTCCCCTAAAGTACAGATGCAATTCCAGCTCATTAGGCTAATGTTCAGACTCTAATGTGGCTAATTCTTCAGCAGTTGCTTTCATCCACTGTTCAATATTCAGTCATGCTGGCAAACTCACACAAACACAATCCAGCCCCACAGCTTTAACACCTTTCTATCTGCTAATGCTCCTATAGATCCAATGACCAGTGGAGTAATTGATAGTGGGTACCTCACGTGTATTCAGTTCCTTCTGTGCTCTAATAGACATTGACAGGGTTCACAGTTTATATAAAATGATGACATGATTAGACCGATGCCACAGGGAACCAAGTTAGTATGCGCCCTCAAGCTATATTGACTCACTTTTTATAGATCATCTACACGGTTTTGGGTCTCACTCTTGCCCTCTCCTTCTTTCTTTCCTACTTATGCACACACAAACACACTCTCTGCTCTCTCTCTCAGACTTTCATGCAGAGAGCGTTTTCTTTCATAGCAATGTTTCACTCTAGACATCCACCGGCTGGTACTGGCACAGTTCCAGCTTTGCTCTATACCATAGAAATTGTTTTAATTGTTGGGCTGTGACATATTTGAGAATTATTAACCATTTAGATGTTCTGTTGGCATAAGCAATCTAGTGGCTGAAGACAGCAGTAATGCACTCTACTGTGCATAAATTAAATTTATGGAGAGTGGTCGTCTACAGGGCAACCTTAGATTTTGTTGCTTCATGTCTGGCAACAATGACACTGGATGCACGACCGTATATTTAGGCAACTCAAAAGTTCACTACAATACATTATGTTCTACATTTGTCTATAGCCCAATACAGCAGTTTATTTTATGAGTCACAGCTGCTATTACTGGAGAGGCACAGTCAAATTAAACAACACAGCCAGAATCCAAAAGTATGAATATTTAACATGAATATAGAGATGAAAAGTGAAACTGATATAAACATTAAACACATTTGAGGGGATCTGAACTGCCTTTTTCATAGTCTTAATATAGCTAAAGTTCTCTCCATGTAAGAGAAACCCTGGCTAAAGGCCAAACATCTTCACTCTGGTCTCATCTGTCCAAAGAACATTGTTCCAAAAGTCTCGTGGTACATTCAGATGCAACTTTGCAAACCTAAGCTGCGCTGCCATGCTCCTTTTAGAGAGACGAGGCTTTCTCCTGGCAACCCTTCCCGACAAGCCATACTTGTTCAGTCTTTGTTCTAAACTTTAACATTTAATATGCTTACTGAGGCATGCACAGTCTGAGATGTAGCTCTTGGTTTCTCAGAGCTTTATCTGACCTTGAGGTGAATTTGCTGGGAAGGAGTGGACTTCCCTGCAAAGTGTGACATTGTGTTATTATAGACCTGAATGCTCCAGACACACAAACTATCAAAACGTCTCTTTTATTAAAAGGTGCTCATGCTTACTGATGACCAATTAATCATGTGCATTTGATTAGCAGCACCTACCTAATGCTTATCCTCTAAATTCCTAAGGAAGCAGTAAGGGTGTACTTTTTCACGTGGCTGTACATATTGTAGTAACCTGAGCAATTATCCTTTAAATTATTTAACTGAACATGAAAAACTCAATTATGTGTAGTATTTAAGATTAAATCGAACGATACAGAAAATAATAACAGATACACTAGAAAAAATACAAAATATATATATATATATATATATATATTACTACTGGGCATCACTAAATCCAGAGATAAGAGGCAAATTAATTAAAACAGATAAAGACCGAGATTTAATGGTTTATAATCATGAATTTAAATTGATCGACAGTCACCAAAGTGGTTAAAGATATAGATATAGATATATTATAGATATTAGAAACAGTTTTCCCAAGCTCTGTACAGAATTGAAGGACTTGCACTGATAACCAGGCAGGACTGGGCTGATATGGCCCAGAGCACCTAGCATAGCAGTGTTGTAAAATGTTAGCTTCCCAAATAGGGCCTTAAGGATGAACAGTAACTATGCCTACCATGTCTTTTAGACAGAGAAGATCACCTAACATGGTTTTCTATATAATCATCATAAATGATTAGCTCTTTATATGTACTATACTGAATTTAAATTAACTGAGAGTTACAAAAAACTGTTTTCTCAAGCTCTATCGATTTGAAGGCCTTGCAGCGCTTTTTTCGCTTTATTCATGTACAGCACGGATATGTATGGTCAAGTTATCTTGTTATTCTTAATATCTTTGTTATTCCACTGTATACCATCAGATGAAAAAAAACTTTGTTTATAAACATTTAACTACAAAATGACATATACATGTAACAATAGTATATACACTATATTGCCAAAAGCATTCGCTCATATCCCTTCACACGCATAAGAACTTGAGGGATATTCCATTCTTAATCCATAGGGTTTAATATGATGCTGGCCCATCCTTTACAGCTATAACAGCTTCAACTCTTCTGGGAAGGCTTTAGGAGTGCGTTTTTGACGATTCTTCCAGAAGTGAGCAATACGTAACTGAACGAAAGAACAGGTGATA
>JAMQGT020008622.1:0-37376 GCA_024447675.2 Pterophyllum scalare
CTATGTTTATGTTAACCTACTTCGTTCAGTTACGTATTGCTGGTGACCTGTCCAAAGACAGCTTGAATAAGCTCCAGCTGTTCCTGCAATCCTGAACCGGATAAGTCTCTTGGATATGTCTTTCTGAATATAGACGGTCATGTGTCTTTTTGAATGTATGGATGACCCCAAGAAGAATAAAGGAAAGCCAATGTGGATCCTAACAAAAGCTTCAAACTTTCTACTCTTCATGGAAGAAGCGTTTAAACAGGTTTGATACATCTGACGAACTGAAGTGCTACACCAAGGCTCAGTATAATAATAAGATTTTTTTTTAATGAAATATGTATGAGGTCTAATCCTCCTACTTTAAGACACATCACTGTGTTTGCCTCTCTGTTAGAAAATAAAATGAATAATATAAGAGTAACAGTTTAACTTTCATTTTCTGGATTTCTGATCCTCATTATGATCCTCCACATCTATTTATCACTTGAGCAGATTTTAATAGAGAATCAGCATTCTGAAGTTGTAGCTTGGTACAAATGAGATATTAACATAATTTGTATGATCCCCCCACCCCGGCACAGACTCGCGCATGATATCACAACACATGCTTCCCACATCCAATATCCATATCCATAATTGGGTTGAGGATTTTCTTGTTGACTGAGAGGATGCTGCTGCTGTGTGATAGTGGGGTGCATTGGCTACTCAATAGATATAGTGTGTGATGTTGTTAAGAAGCTGACATGTTTGCAGACCACTGTGATGCATGTCTAATAAAACTCTGGTGATTTGTGACAGCCTTCTTAGCACTCTTCCTGAGGTGCTAATCAAGAGGGATCTGTTAATTATGCTGCTGTGAGTGCCTCAGCGTGGCTTGGGTGGATTATGCACAATCACATTTTGTGTAGCACTTGGTCTGATCATACATGAGAATGAACCTGAATCCACAAACTGGATTGGGATTTATTTTTCTTTTACCCAGTGTATATATTTTTCAGATAAAGTTTAACCGATGGCCGAAGCTGAACACTAAAAATAAAAAATTTTCACCAAACAAGTCATTTTCCATAGATTCACTGAAACAGAGTTCCACAAAACACCGAGACAGATGGGAGCTGGAGAGAAAAACTATTTGAGCGCAACATTTTAATGTCCAAAACGTACAAGAGAACAAATCAGGCTGAAGAAGTGTGCATAGCTTCAGGAAACAACCCTAATCTGTCCAAGTAAGAATGTTTTGAAAAGAGGAGAGTAACGGTCATAGTGCATTGAAAATCACTCCAGACATGATATTGTGCGTCGCTGGCCTAAATCACATTGCAGTTAAGAAAGGGGAAAAATGGAAACCCAAAAATAGAAAGCGCAACCTACAAGATACATGAAAGAGCCAGTTTTTTCCTCTGTGTGTGTGTGTGTGTCACTCACAGTGGGAGTGAAAATGCAGTCCACATGTGACTGGTACTGGACCTCTGTGGACTTTTAAGATTTAAGGATATCACCAAGCCACTAAGTAGCTGATGAGGGTGCTAGAGAGGAAGTATCAGTTACACTTTTCTATGTAAACAGTAGAATTCCAGCATTAGGCCAACACTAAAACACAAAATTTGCACTGTCCACAGTGGCACGTTCCATCTGCATTTTATATTTTTTATACCATCAACAAATCTCATGAGAAAACATGGAGTGCATAACACTGTTGGCTTCACCAATCTGGCTTATAGACACAGCCAGTGTGATTTTTGAAGAAGTTTTGTTATGTAGCTGTGCCATCATGACTGGTGTTTTCTGCTATTTAGTGCAGCAATAAGGCTCCATACTCGTCTCATTCGGATGAAAATACTCCGTGAAGTATGTGATTAATTTGCTGCTGAATCTGACTGAATGAAAAAGCAGAATCTTTTAAATGAATGGCCAGAATTATGTTAGCCTGGCAAACTGGCTAGATACATTTATGAGATCATTCTGGAAGATTTTTCATTAGCTTAACCATGTCTTCGTGCATCATATGAAGTCCTGCTGCAGTCTGAGCCTATAGCTGCATCTGCTAATAACAAAAAAATCATAATATCAGCACATTCATGAGTTAAAATCAAGATCAGTGGATAGATACTGACCCAACAAGTAAAGTGAGTCATGCGCATATTACAATCTGATCATTTAACTTATGTGTCCTTTGCCATAGCTAATGAGAGTGTTATAATAAGTACGACCAAATTAAGCACATAGCAATCTGCCCTGATGTGTTTGTTGTGAATGAGACCCGATTGGAACTTATCTCTGTCATAGCATAGTGCTATTATCATAGCGTATCTGTCTGTACACTGACAAAGATACAATGACACTAATAGTAGTTGCCAAGCCATACAGATGATTTGACTGCTGACGTAGAGCATCCTGGCAGACATCCTGTCAGTCCACGAATGAGAACGACAGCCTACTACAATATTTGAACACAAACAGCAAGCCTGGCTTTCAAATATGATGAATATAACAATTTCATCAGCTATATGGGCTTATAACTTTACTTTCAAAATAAAACATCTCTCCTTAGGAAATACTAAAGAAAAAAAGATAGATGATGACTTTCCAAGGAAGTCGTGAAATAAATGACACGGGCAGCAAAGACAGCTGTGCAGCCATAAAGTCAAAACATAACCATAAAGTTGGTATCATTTCTACCATTAACATTTACTACTCACTATTTACTCACCTACTGTGCATGCACGAATCAATTTGCTTCAACAAGGTGAGACTCTGGCAGAGTGGACAGCACACTGGATTATGGCCAAGCACCATATCAAGTGTTACAACCACAGAGGAAAGATTTTATAGTGACAGCAGAAAGCTGTCGTGACAAGCATCAGGAATCATGGAAAATACCAAACACAGAAAGCACAGGCTGTGAATAAGTAGGAAAGCTTTCCCTTTAGTAATGATCGATGTGCATAAATTGTAGGATTAGACTATTTAAGATATAGCTGAAAACCAGTTTCACAATTCTGTTTATGATGGATGGCATAAGCCCAAGCACAACATTTCCACAGTAAGCCATTATGACTTGGGGGGGGGGTAGGTGAACTGCGGCCATGCTGCCCCCTTCTGGAGGTGCTGCCATTAAAAAAGATGGAAAACAATAGCGAAAACATATAAGGATAAGTGAGAAAAAAAATCATCTCATACTTTGTATAAACACACACATACACATACATAGTATCTGTGATAGTGCAGGAAACATGGCATATAGCATGGGAGCACTAGGGTGGGGAGGGGCAGGGATGGAAGGGACCCAGCGGAGGTGAGAGGGGAGGTCGGGCTACTGTGGGGCTGAGTCAAACTCCCCTCCTTGGCAAACAGTTCTGATAAGAGGTGGAATGTACATCAGCAGCTTGGTCAAGGGAGATCAGTCCAACACAGATCAGAAGAAGACAGGACGGCGGGGGCGTGGAGCATCTGTTTACAAAGCATCCAGGAGAATGATGAGATAAGCGGCAGTCCAAGGCCGCCAGGGAGCCAAATTTCTGATTCCACGACTTGTTTTGGAACAGGCTGTACTGATTAATTTGTTGACAGCCTTTAGTCTTTCTGGCACCTCTCAGTGGCAAAAAAAAAATCCAATTATCCGAATCCTCTTGGTTCAATCCTTCGCCGTGCAGAAACAGATACCTCTCCAAGATCTAATCCCTCCAAATCAGCTCCAGGTATACGGAGTCTGAGTTTGGGTCTGTACCTTTCTGCATTGCCCGTCATAAGCAGCCTTACCACGGCCCAAAAGCTGCCCAGACTTCCTGAATTGTAACTACAAACCAGGTATCTCCAGGTCCAATTCGGAGAAATCCTAGTGTCAATAAGCCAAATGTGTATGTCCTCCATCGACAGTATGGCCAGGCACGTCATCTTCCACCCCCACAGGAATCCATAACCTATTCATTTGGCTTAGCTTTATACACACTCTATATTCAGTTGTGCAGTCATTTTAATGCCTATTTAGTAAGTTTACTGATAATGTTAGACAATGCAAACTTTAACACTTGTCAGGTGCGTTTTTTTCAGCAGTATCACATTGCCACTACCAAAAGGGATACCCTGGGGTTATTACATCAGCATTTAAATACTTTACAGTGACAACCAGAGAGTATAGGCATTCAAGTTGCCTTGGTGCATGGCATCTGGTAGGTCGATGGAGTTAAACTGGCTCTTCAGAAATTCTTTTTTTTTTTTTAAAGATAGTCTACTTAAAAAGATTTATATCTCCAATAGGAAAGAATTGGCCTTAGGGCCAAGTACCACCGCAACAGAAGTCAAACTATTGACACAACAGACCTTTCCAGCAACATCTCCATTAATACAAGAACATATAGAGGTAAAGAATACATGAGTAGCAGTCAAGGTCAACTGTGACATACGGCAACATTTATATTTAGCATCTGTCAGATTATAAGACCATCATCTTGACAAGACAGCAGTGCAGCGCACGCACTTCCCACAGCAGTGTAGACGATCAGGCCAGAGGGCCCAAGATACAGGCCACCTTCTATCAATATACACAGCCAGGGCCCATCCTTCTCAACAATACACAAGGGGCTCGCAGCCTCAAGGAGCTCTGTGTCAGATAAAGATGTAAAACTAATCAGTAATTGACTTTGGATAAAAGACAGATCTGGAGCTAATGTCTGGGAGGGGGAGGGGTCTTTTTAATAACATTATTACAGTGAGACACCCCCCCCATTTACTAAAAGATACATTAAATAATAATAACTAATAACTAGAATGACATAAATGACAGAGCAATAAAAAAATGGGGAAAAAATTTTTTGTTGACTAAATATTAGGAGTGTAATGGTTTAATGCATTGGTCCCAAAACATCTGTTGTTCACTTAAGTATTGGCTCCAGCTCCACCTGCTGTAAGGCCCATAAGCTTTTGGACAATTACACTGTTTTTTAAATGTTGCCTCTGTCCATAACTACAGTAAACTTTAAATTCAAGAATCATGGTAAACTGGATTTACATTCATGAGGACATCTCTTGATTATAGACTTTGACAATGATATGCCTACCTCCTTCAGAGTGTTTTTGACTTGGTTAGATGTTGTAAAAGGGAATACCATCATCATCCACTTTTATTTGTCTTCTTCGGTCTTTCAGACCTTTTGGTGTCGCAGAGCTGGCCAGTGCCTGCATCCCTTTGAACAATGCGCCAGATTGTTGATTTGGGCACTCCCCTTTGACAAGCTTAGGGGCTATGTAAAAAATTTCTGCAATTCATAAAATTGTGAATACAAAACTTTTGTTAAACCTCTTACAGTTAAATCTGCACTTCAATTACATCTTGTTTGTTTGATTTAAAATCCACCATGGTGGTGTACACAAGCAAAATATGTCACTGTCCAAAATCCTATGGGCCTACCTGTATAAGGAGCGCAGCAGTAGATGGCCATCAGTTACAGAATACTTTCAAAAATTGGCCTTGAACAATAGTTGTGCCCTCATGCTTTGCAAAAAGAGAAAAAAGGCTGTACTACGCTGTGCATCTTGTCCCTTCTGAATATTATCAGTTTTTGTGCCTTTTTTTTTTCTTAGTTTCCAAACTACATGCATTTTGTGTGCCACTGCACCAGTACTGAGCAAGGTTGCACGCGCATACAAAAGGAAACACTGAGTTAAAGTGGCACATTCAATACAATAGCGTCACGACACAGCTCAGCTCGTGGAAACAAAGCAACCTGTTGAGCCGGTACTGAAAACTGCATGCAAACTAAAAAAAATAAATAAATAAAAAATCAAAGCAGATAAACGACAGGAGGATAAAACAAAAGTGCTATTTCTGTATCAAACAGAATTTACACTGCAGCAGGCTGAAGAGACACGGAATCATTATATTGCTCTATGGTATACAACAGCGCTAACACACATCACAAGTGAATTCGTTTCAGTCCGACAGGCAACGCCATCTGGTCATTATCATCTCCACAGGGCAACGTGACCGTAAATAGAAAAACGCCTGGGATGGGAGACATAATGGCACATGAAATACACAAAAACATCCAGAGGCAACAGATGGGAGGACCACCTTGCATTTACTTTGTTAACTATTAATGAGGACGACTTCAGGTTGTGTGAGGTCCACTTTAAACTTATTTCCACAACATTTTTCACGCTGTTGCTGTGTGGGTTTTCATTTATAACAGGAAGGCACAGTAACACAGTAAGAGTAGCTTAAAGTAAAGCTGTGCTTGCTGACAGTGTTTATTCAAGTATCTTGTTTTCTTTATGGTGCATTTCTTTTGAGTTATATCATGTACAACTTCAGTTCATATTTCCTACATTATATTTCAATTCAATTCAATTCAATTTTATTTATATCGTGCCAAATCACAACAGTCACCTCAAGGCGCTTTGTATTGTGGGTAAAGACCCTACAATAACACAGAGAAAACCCAACAGTCAAAACGACCCCGTATGAGCAAGCACTTGGCGACGGTGGGAAGGAAAAACTCCCTTTTAACAGGAAGAAACCTCCAGCAGAACCAGGCTCAGGGAAGGGCAGTCATCTGCCGTGACCGGTTGGGCTGAGGGGAGAGAGACAAGACAAAAGACAGAATACTCCTCTAGATTAGGGTAGTTTAAATTATTTTTTATTATATGCTCCAACTACATGCTGTTGCTCAGTTATGCATACTTTGTGCAGTGATCATGTTGTGGATGCATTTTAACAATGTACACAATAATAAGTACAATCCAATATCTAAAAATAAGCTAATAATTACAGCTAGCATAAAAATGGAACACACAAAGAAAAGCACAAGTGCCTTGCAATTTCATAAACTGTCAGCACACTGAAACTCATTCTTAAATTCATAAGAACATAAACTATCAGCGTCTAAAGAGCATCTCAACCTGAGCAGGCACCATAGCATAAAGTTCCTTGTCATCTAACAGCACTACCATTGTTTCCTCTAAAAGTGATCAAGTCAAGCCATTAAACTGCATTTCTACGCATTTAAATCCCAGAGCAGTGACTTCTGCCCTTACGGTTCCTCACACTGTGTTATGACAGGGAAGTCCACGGCTAAATTCCCACTGTGCCAAGCTTCGCTCTGTTGCTCAGCACAGGCAGAGCAGTCCCCAGATGAGATGGTGTATGAGTGCATATTAATAATGTGAGCAGGCTACGGTGATCTCTGGGGTTTGCTGTGTTTCCACACTACTTCATAACCTAACAAACCAGGGAGTCTACGAGACGATGCCACTCTCTGGGGGGGAATTTAGGCTGATTCACTCCTGTAGAACAAACTGACAAACTGAAAGCAGGAAGGATTAATTCTTAGACAGGTAGAGGCAATGCAAAGCATCAGCTTAAGAATACAGCAAGCTTTTGATCATTTGTTACTTCGACTGACTGGAGAAATGGTGTGACTTCATTTTGTGCTGCCCCAGACAGAAACATAGTTGCTAGCCCCAAATCCGCACTAATGAATAATAATGGAACAGAAACCGATTTTCAATTCTTGAGTTCATTTTAGTGAAGGTGATTCAACAAATGTGATCATTATGCAAATATTTATTCCTTCTGCATAAAAATGCATGATGAAGTAATCATGTGATAGGCTGTTTAGCATCCTGTCACTCTCATATTTACTGCTAATGGCTCAGTGATAGCAATATAATGGCAAATTAGACGTCAGAGCTTTAATCGTTACAATTTATTGGTGTCCATATATAGGATGATCATGTCTAACTAAGATTAACTCTCACATATAGTTAAACACAACAGATAAGAAACCACTAAAACATGCCGCAAGTACTGCCCATCCTTCTGCAACTAAAGAAACAAAAGTGCCGTTTAATGAAAGAAATTATCTGATATCTGTGTGCTTTTCTTTGTTCCCCTACACCCTTATAACCTGAGGCATAAAAATTATTTCTTTCCTCTGATGTACTGTGACTGTGTAGAATAATAATCAGGGCACTGCTCAGACAATATTTTCTATGCTATGCTTGTCATGTATCCACTCTCAGATTTCACCTCCTTTCTCTGCCTGAAGTGGCCCTTTACACTGATTTGCATGCTCTGCAATCATTGGTTGTCAAGATGCTGTACTTCAACAGGCTGCCTTCAGTCGATTGGTTGCAATCGCAGGGGTGGGGCATGGAGCTCTCTCACCAAAACAGGCATAAAAGGCAGTTTGTGTAGGTTTGTGTAGGGCACAGTGGAGCACCCAATAAGCAGCTTCAACAGGGAGCTTAAAAGCCGGCAGATGAAAAAAAAGCAAAAAGGAAAGAAGCTCAAGAACAAGAATTTCCAAATTGCACATGGAGAGATTTCCTTGTAAAAATATTTAGAAAGGTTAAAGTTAGTGACAGGTTGTAAAATTTGCAGCTGTTTTAACTGCTCAGAGCAAGCGCAGAAACTGAGACACTTTTTTGGGACATTTTCTTTGCTCAGTTTGGCCAAGAAAGAAAAAGAAGACATGTCTCTGGAGGTGAAGGAGAAGACCCACGTGCGCCTAGTGTTTCTGGGAGCAGCAGGTGTGGGGAAGACAGCCCTTATCAGACGCTTCCTCCAAGACACCTTTGAGCCCAAACATCGTCGCACCGTGGAGGAGCTGCACAGCAAAGAGTATGACATTGGTGGGGTCAAGGTCACCGTGGAGATCCTGGACACCAGTGGGAGCTACTCTTTCCCCGCCATGCGCAAGCTCTCAATCCAAAGCAGTGATGCCTTTGCCCTTGTGTATGCTGTGGATGACCCAGAATCACTAGAGGCTGTCAAAAGCCTCCGAGATGAGATTCTTGAGATCAAAGAGGACAAGTACACACCAATCGTGGTGGTGGGGAACAAGGTGGACAGAGAGGAGGAGCGTCAAGTGTCCAACGAGGACGTGCTGTCCACTGTAGAGATGGATTGGAACAACAGTTACGTGGAAGCTTCAGCAAAGGAGAACTCCAATGTGGTGGAAGTGTTCAAGGAGCTCCTGCAACAGGCAAACCTTCCCAGCCGCCTGAGCCCCGCGCTACGTCGACGCAGGGAGACTTTTCCGAAAGACACCGATTTTCGGCCACCCATGAACAAGACCAACAGCTGTATTGTGTCATAATGAGTATCACAGTTGGGGGCATAGTGTTTTGTTTCACAAATGGACAATATGGATGAGAGTATCGAAGGTATGTCGGTGCTGCTGGACAGAGAAAATGAGAGCGAAACCTGGACATCATTCATAAGAGCTGCCTGATTAGGATGCTGGACCAAAAAAAAAAAAAACCCCCAAAAAACAAAACACACTTCAGGGTGACAACACTGAAGAAGAGATTAAGTACAGACTAAATGTGAATAGACTGCTACCTTACGAATACCTGTGAACCTAAATTAAACAGAGAGAATTAATTACATGTGTACTTGATGTAATGTTGTTGCTGCTTATTTGGTGACATGCTGCTGGTGTTCAGATCACTGTAAAGCTACTGAATTTCAATGTAAAATGTTCCTCATGTTTTCAGCTATTTGGACTGTTGCTACAACTTGTTTACTAAGGAGGAAGTATGTGTATATATGTATCAGATGTGGTCTCTGCAAAACTTGTATTTCCCATAGATTTTATACATATACATATATATATACATATAAACTTGGTGAATCACCTGTAGCACATTGTACTGTTTGCAGTTTTTTTTAAGTTAATTGGAATTTTCTATTAAGCATATTATTACCATTGTATTTAAAAAAAACAAACAAAAAAAACTGTGGTCAAATGCAAATATAAATGCACTTTTCATTTTGAAATGGCCATTCAAAGTGTTTGTTTTTATAAATCAGATTTTTTTCATTATAACATGTATTTAAATATTTTTGCTGTTTATCAAATTAAAGTGGAAGTGTCCTAAATGTATAATAAAAGCAAAACCTGTGTGAAAGTTTGTGTAAATAAATATACATAACTATATAATTAAAGAGATGAGAAATAGGTTAACATGAATAAGTATGTGATTGTGGTAGTAAGTAGCATAAAAAGCAAGTAAAACATCTATTTCCTTCCACTTATCCAATGGAAAACCCTGGACAAGTCAACAGTCTGTCAGAGGGAGACATACATCCATTCACACCTACGGCCAGTTTAGAATTGCCTGTGCATGTCTTTGGACTGCGGGAGGAAGATGGGAGAGAACCCAAACAAACAGGATAGAAAATGCCAACTGTACACAGAAAGGTCCCAGCCAGCTGGTGAATTCAAACCCAGGACCTTCTTGCTGTAAGGCAACAGCGCTAACCATGGCACCACAATTATTTATTACACTAAATCGTTTCAGGAATGTTATGAAATAAGCAAAAAGACAAACAGAAAAAATGCTAATAAAAATCAAATTAAAGAAAATCATACGTGATGGTGAAATATGGTGCAGTGATGCTTAGAAGCATCTCCTGGTTAATGCCATGCACACACTATAGGACTGTAAACACTGTTTTCGGTGAGGCCCCATCATGCTCCAACTACCATTGCCTTTAGTATGGCAGTCATAAATTCTAAAATAACATAATTCACTGATTTCTTGTTAATGATGGCAGTCCTTTTATTGTGATAGGTGACTCAAACTAAATAAATGAGAACATCTGGTAAAAACAACAGTTTGTAATCTAAATTTCTTAACCCTGTGTGCCCTCCAGTATTTTCCAGTATCTCTGTTGCCATCTGTTGGTGAAACACACACATTACATTAACTGAGACTAGTGACACCTCAGTGTGCATGTAATCCTAGTGTTTACTGCAGTACCTGCAAAAGGGCTTTAACCTTTAATATACACACATTTAAGACAGGCCTATTTAAGAAATGGATTTTATGTATATGACATATTTTATAAATATTACATCAAAGCACCTGAATCCATTTTTCTTAAAAGGAAAAAAAATCCCTTTTACATCTCTTGAAATGATAACTTAAGATGAAATCTAAGGCAGTAAGGTCAGCACTGCTAACCGACTCCATGCCTGCAGCAATGGCAGACCAAGTTAAGCAAAAGAAATGAAAGCTCATTAGCATCACAACATTTGAATACTCAACAGTTGCGCGGCACTCCTGTTTAGCTGGTTGACAAGACAGTTCATTATGCAGTTCCTGAAATAGCTGTGCATAGTTCCCCTATACGCAACTGGGAGATAGTTGTAGTGCCCCCCCCCCCAGGTCAGACTGAACAAAGTTTCCTGTTTTAATTTGAGGAAGTGGCCTGGTAAACGTTTGCAGCCAGTTCCTCTTTCAGTCCACATTTAAACATTCTTCCGCACTCTGCTCTTGCTCATTTACAAAGGAAGAGGGGCCTAACAGCTTCACAGGCACGCAGGTGTGTAGTTTTTGTCATCTTGTTGCATGGACTTCTACTTTACCTTAGATAAAGGAATATTTAAGGCTTTTAGAATATGAACACCTAATGCTCACATTTAACTGTGATGAAGGCGACTATTCCTACAGTTCTGACCTTTTTAATCACACGTCTCTGCCCCTGGACTTGGTCAAAGCTCCTCAGCAGATTGAAACAACTCTGAGGCGTTTAGAACAAGTTCAGGGTCCTGGACAGAAACACTGCAAGATTTACTACAAAATGTCTGTGTGGTGCCTGCATGTGAAAAAGTACTTATTTAAATCTATTCTGTTTCTGTAGTAAAAATAACTGCCACATGTCTATGTTTACGCCATTGTGAGTCATGTGTCAATGAATAAATTACGCTTGTAAATAAGTCTTTGACTAGTGCTGAAACAAAAAAGTCAACAATTTAAAACTGAACTAAAATGTAACTTAAAAGGAAGTTAAGCTCACATTTTCTGCATTCAACCTGAAATTCTTCTATCATCTAGTTTATTTTCTGTGGCTTGCTTAAGGCTCATTTATCTTTAGGTTAGATTTTTTATTTTGCAGAATTTATTTAAGAAATAAAGAAACTCTGAATAGCCCAGCTCCATAACCACAAATCTTTTTTTCAGCCTTCCTTATCTGGACTTCATTTCCTCATCAGTAATATACTTTATCATATGCGCCAACTGAAAAAGTACTAATCATGGAGTACTGTAAACTAACTGCAGGTGGGCACTTCATGCCTTTCCATGCTTCACAAAAAAAGCAGCCTGAACAGTGACTGAAACTGCTACTGAGAGTTTCAGTTCAGGTGTGAAGCCACTGTACTGTAGTTTTCTGGCAGTTCCACAGAAATGTTCACACTTCTATGCTAAAATACAAATTAATGTACTTGAAATGCAAAGCTGTGATGTTGCTTTTTACCTTCCCCACCCAACTCAACTTCCCATATATCACTTTGAATCAACAGTTTAAAAAAAAAAGATGAAAAAAAAGAATTAAAAAACCAACCATACAAACAAAAAACAGCTTCACTGACCATTGAAGAATAGCTTTATTTGCCAAATGCAACAGCGTACCTAAAGGCTGCACATGATACATCGTTTGTGACATTTATGTTGTCAGACTGCATGAAGGATATATTAGTGAAGTGAAACCAGAGTAGTGTGTACAGTCCTTTTGTGTAACAGATAAGAGAAAAAAGCAAAGCTTGAGTTTCACTTGTAGCATACAGTAAATAGTCAGTTATTCTCTAAGGACTATCAGAAAAACAAACTGTAACAGCTTAAAGCCAAAGCTTAAGTAAATTGGATTCTTGGTACTCGATGTGCATGTGCTTGTTAACGATGGAAGTTAAATGTGCGTGTGTGTTGCCTCAGTCATCCATTGCAATGTTGCGGAACAAATAGGCCATGGATTCTCCGTTGTGGATGCGTCGGATCGCCTCGGCCAAGATCATACTGACATCCACAGTTTTGATTTTTGGACACTGCAGCTTCTGGATCTCATGGGGAACGGTGTTGGTCACCACCACCTGGAGGCACAATACAGCAGCCTTGACCCTTTCATCGCAGACTTTTTACACATCAACTATACCCCTTTTCTTAACAGCACAGTAAAAAAAAACATAGCCACGTGGGTCATTCTGAGCTTAATTTTCTATACTTTAACAAAGCAAAGTATTGCATTATTAAGCTTGATTTAGTGGTACATGGGTATAACCAAAAGACACTTCATATTTTTAAATACAAACAAACCATGGACTCTAATTTAAAATAAAAATATATATGAATCTTATTTGCTAATAAGTGCAGGCGTTCTTCACACTGCATCTTACTAATAAGAGCTGCTGAAAGGAGAAAGTACCTTAATCATTTATCAAGGCACTTAATAAATAGTGAGGGTTCAAAACGGGGACAAGATGTCAAATTATTTGTTACATATTGTCATTTTATTTATGTTAATAAAATGTTATTTTTCCTTTATCATCTCTGTTATAATTAACACCAATTCTTACATCTACATTCTCCAGCTTTGTTCTTTCTTGAGCTATTATGCAAAGTAATACCTAAGCATGAAGGCACAGAAAGTTGATCACATAAAGCTTTAATCCACAAAACATTATGAGTCCTTTTTTTCTGAAGGAAACAAAAGAATCATATTAGACATAATAGATGTAAACTCACCACGCACTTTATTAGCTACACCCTGCTAGTACCAGGGTGGACTCCTTTTTGCTTTGAAAGCTACCTTAATTCTTCATAGAACAGATTCAAGAAGGTGCTGGAAAAATTTTGGTCCATATTGACATGACAGCATCACACAGTTGCTGCAGATTTGTCAGCTGCACATCCACAATGTGCAGCTCCTGTTCCACCACATCCCAAAGGATGCCTATTGAATTAGCATCTGGTGATTGTGGAGGCCATCTGAGTACAGTGAGCTCATTGTGATGTTCTAGAAAGAAGTTTGGGATGATCTGATCCATCTGTGACAAGGCACACTAAATTGCTGGAAGCAGCCCAGAGTGTGATAAGGAAATATCCCCCACAATATTACACCACCACCTGCCTCGATACAAGGCAGGTTGGCTCTATGCTTTTCATGTCTACACCAAATTCTGACCCTAACATCCCAATGTTGCAGCAGAAATTGAGACTCAACTGACCAGTAAGTGAATCTGGCCATTTTCCACTGACCCTGGCATAAACAAAGCATTTTATCCTAGAGAACTGCAGCTTTCTGGATATTTTCTCTTTTTTCGGACCATTCTCTGTAAACCCTAAAAAGATTGTTGTGCAGGAAAATCCCAGTACATCAGCAATTTCTGAAAAACTGAGATAAGCATCCGGCACTACCAACCATACCACATTCAAAAATCACTTACATTACATTTCTGATTGTCAGTTTGAACTTAAGCAGGTCATCTTGATCATGTCCACATGCCTAAATGCATTGAGATGCTGCCATGTGACTGGCTGATTAGACAACTGCACTGAACAGGTGTACCTAATAAAGTGCCCAGTGAGTGTATATCGCAGGATGAGACTACTTAGAAGCTTCAGTTATGAAATTTTTCACCCATTGCCACTTGTATTTTACTTTTACAGAAAGAAATTTAATGGCAGTAACAGTCACATAGACGTGCACATTATTTTACCTCATCAACAGCAGATTCTTCTATTAGTCTTGGTGCTTCTGCTGACAGCAAGCCATGTGTAGCCATGACGTAGATCTTGTAGGCTCCCCTCTCCTTCAAGATTTCTGCCGCTGCAACAAAGTCTTCCACATCATCTATAATGTCATCCTAAGAAAGTGACCACACACACAGAAGGCAAAGATTTTTTCCCTTGTATGCGTGGTTTGTGGGGTGGCATTACTAAACATGTTTAAATTCCTTCATGAGAAATATTAACAATGAATTCTGAACTTAGAAACAATATGACCACACTGTCCCACCACCAACTACTAAAGCAAAGGTCTATGTTCCAGTTGAAACATTAGTCTAAAACGTTTAAGAGAATCAAAGAAAAGATGGAGCTCTTACAACGATGATGGCAATTCGGCCTCCTACATCTCCGACAACAGTGATGGGGGGCTTCTCCTTTGCCATCATCACTAGGAAACACAAGCATTACTTTCAGGAAATAAAATACAGGTCTTTTCTTTTAACCCAAATTAGAAGAAGCTTATTGGAATGAGGTAAGGTTAAAGGAGATTTGGTGAGAAGAGATTTGGTTAAAACCTGCAAACACCATGCAAGACAGCCCTAACCCAATTCCAGCTACCACAGCACCACTCACATTCAACTGTTAAGATTTTGGCTAAATGACAAATTAACAGTTTTCACATTTCTTCTTCCAGCTGAATCCAAACCAAGACATATAACTGCTTTTGGTATTGTGGTAGATAGACGAGGGCAGAACTGGGTTTCTCTTAGAAAACACAGACCAGGATCAATTGCCATTTGTAATCCAATCATACAACATTTTACAGCCATTAGAAAAACTATAGTAATTTAAGAAGCGCAGCTTGGAGATTATCTACAGCAATCGAAATCTGAGTTGCTCAACATAACATTAAAAAAGTACCTGACGAGATTTCAAATAATAATTGATTCAGGTCTGGAAGTCAACACATCTTATTTGTATTGTTTCCCGCATGGAAGCCCCAACCACGCCAAAACCAGATGTTCAGAAGTTCTCCAGCAAGGCAACTGTGTAAAAGTTACATTTTTAAATCGTTATTCCTGGGTTGGGAAGGAAGCCACGAAAAATAAAATCAAAATACTATTCAGTTAGTTTAGACATAAGAAATCACACAGTATCTGACCCCACAACTCAAAACAGAAACTTCGAGTTGGGTGACGCAATCACAGACATTAAAAAGCAAAACATAACTTTCCAAACTGTGAAATTACTGTTTGGCATGACTTCTTTCATGTTAATGTAACAATAATAATAATAATAATAATAATAATCTAACAAAAATCTATAGCTTCAGCCTTTAATTTCAACACATAGAAATCTCAGGATTTGACATTCTATCATTCACTCCAGTAAAAATGATTCATTTTAAAAGAGTCAATATTATTTGAACAGATGATGTAATACCGAAGGCTTCCAGCAATTACCATGAACACGGACAGCCACTGTGCCTTAAAGAATCTCTCAGAACAGTGTATGATTTTTAATTTGTTCAAGCATAAAAAGACTTTGTGGGTCACAAGCAGAAACTTGTTGGCAGTGAGGTGAGAGGTGCACTAACAGTACTGCACTTAATCACAGTATTTAATATTGACATTTTATGGGGAGGTAACCTTATATCACTGCACTGATTTTAGAAGGATCGATTTATGAAGCCTCACTCTGTTTATACAAGTGACTACTGTCACGTGTATGCTCAGGTGTCAGAAGTGGAAGCCTTCAGTAACTCACTGTCATTCCATCATGCAGGGAAACATAAACAACACGAAGTATGAACTGATTCGAGCAATATGATCATACTTGGGAGCTCTATCCCAGGGAATGGGATATGTCTGCTGCTTGCTGTGGAAAGGGATAGAATGGTACAAAACATTACAGCATTATTAGACATACAATTTAATACCCGATACAAATCATTCCAAAACCCACAGGAGCCTGGCTTAGAGGTAAAACGTATTTGTGAACCATGGATTGACATTTTATGTAATCAATGCAAGTGAAAATGGGAGATGGCAGGAACGATGAGATTAAGCACCTGCTGGAGAGAGGAAGAAAATACTGCTGACATAAAACATATTTCCCAGTTGAAGGGGGATAATGAGTGAGATCCTTTAGCTGAAAGGAGAGTATATGGGATGGAATGAGATGAGGGAAATAAATCTGGCTGTGAAAGAAGGAGCCGTGGCAGGTAGTGCCTGCAGTATTTCACAGGTGCTATAGCAATATCTGAGGCAAGGCTAACCTGCAACTGGTTGGGAAAACCGCACGTGCTGCTGTTTGTTAGTGTCCCGTCAATATTACTCTCATCTTAATATGTGTTAATATTTTTTAAAACTCCTGCCGCAATTAAAGCACCATGCCAGTTTATGGACTTTTCATGGTAAATACAAAGAATATGTTTTTATGTTTTTCATTCATTTGATTTCAAACACGACAAAACATTAACATGACTTGGATCCATCATGTAAATGTGTCAGATTTAGCCATACTGGCTAATATTTATTTGCAGCCCCCCAAGTGTGAATCAACATAATGTTCTTACTTAAAAGCTCATGACTGACAAGACTGTGCTTTCGAACTGGCATATATCGATGAATTAGTGGTAAAAAAAAATATATACATATATAAAAATAACATGTAATGGGAGAGCCTCTCAGGCAGGATTCTGCCAGTGCTGTTACAATGGAGCGCTCATGTTTGGTATGCACGCCCAGGTAAGAAATAAGGAACTCAAACACTCAAATAACATTGCTGGTGTCCTTGTAAAGAATCAAAACAAGAGGAGCAAGTTTGTGGAAGATGCTCAAGCTTTCTAACAATCACACAAATTACAGATTCCATCATGAAACCTTTTTTTTCCCCCACTAGCAAAGCTATAAAACATATCTGTAAGTGACCATCAATGCTTCAGAAAAAAATTAATTAAAAAAAGATAAAACAGCAGGAGCAAAGACATGTTTGTGTTGTTTGTCTTACATGGCAGCTCCAGGCCAGTGTGCCCTGTGATAGAACGAGACAAAGGGGGAGAATGTCGACCATCAGCCATATCGGACTCTGAATGGTGGGCCTCCCCGTGTATCACTGCCAGCCCAAGTCGCAGCCTCTCAGCATAGGACTGAGCTCTAGGACAAACAAACATGCAGACACATGTCAAAGAAACTGACAAAAAACAAAACAAGACAAAACAAAATAAAACAAATACACAAGAAAAAAAAAAAAAGAGCAGAAAGATGTTTGCAAAGGAGAGAGGTCATACCTACAAAGAAAAAAATGCTATACGGACAACACACCAAAATACAAAAACAAACAAACAAAAAAACTGTAGGACATTCTTCAGTATAATTGTTAATTTAGTCTGTTACTGCTCCAAACTTTCACTTTCAGTTCAGTTTAACCCAAAAGCACTGCACATAACATTAATATCTCTGAAACCCACAATGGCTTCAGATATTTAACAAACAAGAATGCAATGGTCTGTGAATTCAACCAACAGCAGCACACTCGGTCGTGATTAAGCAAAGCTGCCATGCTACAAGCTTCTGTGTCAGTCTGTGACAATGGTAAATACAGCAGTAACGTACAGCTTGAAGGAGATTTGGTGAGAAGAGATTTGGTTAAAACCTGCAAACACCAGGCAAGACAGCCCTAACCCAATTCCAGCTACCACATACCAACGGCTTTTGGTATAGTGGTGAGCGCAGAACTGTCTCTCTTAGAAACAGACCGGGATCAATTGTCATTTGTAATCCAATCAAACAGCATTTACAGCCATTAGAAAAACTATACTGAACTGTACAAGCCGCCCACTGGACTGGCTATAACGGCATAATAATCGAATGAACCACACACCAATCAGGTCACACTGGGATTTTAGTATCTGTGTGACTGAATACAAGAGTCAAGACTTTGTAAGTCTGAAGAAAATGCTTGAAAACCTAAAACTAATAAAACCCTGGTTGTGCAGTTTAATCAGTCTTTATGTTTTGAATACTAAGGTGTGCACAGCTTATTTTTTAATATTTTTTTTCTACCTTCAAAAAAAAGGCAACACTTCCAACTTTTTCTACTTTCAGCTTAATGTGAAAATACCCCTCTAGCATCAAACTCTGTATACACATCATTTAGTATATAAAGGCCAAAAATCCAAGACAAACAGTACTGACAGCATTTGGACATCAGCATTTTCAAGCTTGCTAATTACCTCTTGGCAGCCGAAGGGGACTTTGCAACAATTACAGCATTCCTGTAGTTTGGGATCTGAAGAAAGAAAAACTCTTGACATTTGATCATGCATAATAACAGTAAGACACTATTTGTGTCTATGTTTGAAGATGAGGCACTTCACTGATGTGCCTGCAGCATAAAGCAGCCTAACCTCCTCCTGAATGTACTGGATGAGGAAGGGGAAGCTCTCAGGTTATCAACAGGGAAATTAAAAAAGCCTTGGATTTCTTTCTGATGAAGATCCATAGTGATGATGTGAGTTAGCCCTGCAACACAGACACATGACATACAGGAGTTACTATGGTTTCAGAACAAGTTATTTCATTGTCTGTAGTATGAAATTGTAGTATTCCAGATTATTATGACAGATATGTTCGCAAAATTTTAAGCTCCTGAGTTGATAGTTTTGGCATGAGTTTGGGGCAAAATTAAAACAATTGAAAAATGCATCTGCATTAACAATAAAGAGGTAGGAAATTTTGTAGTTTTAGGTAATGACATGAACAACTTCTTATATGCCCAAGCCTGCACATACTGCATAAATTATGCACCAATTTGTACATTTCACAACTTTTAAGTGGCTGGCTCACAACCACACATAACGATTTGTTTTTACCAACTTGCAAAGATATTTTTATTTGGATCTGGCAGCTTGGAAGAAGCATAAACAGCATGACTGAGCAGGAACTAGAGCATATTGAAAAACTAGCCACAGAATGGTGGCCTGGCACAAGACAATACTGTGAATCCTGCACAACCCAAAAAAAAAACCCCACAAACTACCACCAGTTCTTTTACTAAAAAGAAACACAAATGGGAAGTTTGCACTTGCACTATATGCCTATATTAATTAGCTGAGATATCAGCTGAACAGGTAACAGCATTAGGCTTATTCATCTTTTAATTAAATTTTCAATTGTTTTTAAAAAGTAAACCAACTTCGTCCTTCAGGCCTGGTGAGCAGATAAGATTTTAATACACTTGCAGGAAGCCTAAACTCTTTGCAAATTACAGACTATGTAATATTCTCAATAGTCAATAATAACTGACCCGGACTGGAAGACAGCCCATGCAACTTGGACTGATCAAACAACACTACCAAATAATATTCCAAAGTAGCTGTACAGTTGCAATGCACCTCCCTTTCTTAACACTTTTAGTGTTCTCGTCTGTTTACTTTAATCTGCACTTTCATTTACTGAGCATATAAACAAATCCATGATGACAAATAAAATGAGAACATGGTGTATATACCAGCTTTGGCTAACATGGATGCTAGCAGCTTGCAGACGATGGATCCTCGCTTCCTCATCTTGCACTGCTTGCTGTAAGGAAAGTAGGGAATGACCCCAATGATGTTCTTGGCACAGGACGTCTTCAGGGCGTACGCCATAACCAGCAGCTCCATAACGGCTGTGTTGACATCTCTGAGCAATAATTCATAAAAACAAAAGTGATAATATCAGGTGTCATGGACTGCAAGGTACAAGTATAGAATATTAAATCTAGGGACTATTTTTAAAAAGTTACAGAGAGATGCTTTAGAGTGATGAGCTGAATGAGCCATTAAACATTTGTTTGTAAACATCTCAACAGCCAATGCAAAAAGCACCCTTTATTCTTAATATTTGTATTGTTTACAAATGACCTGCTTTTAGACAACCATTAAAACAGGTTTGTCCTGCGAGCCCCAACGTAACCGATTCAAAAGTCAGCTAGCGTAAATGAGAAGTTTGGTTCAGGAAAAAACATTTGCATGTAAGAAAAGTTCTCACAGGTGATTTTGATCTGCAGTGACTATAGCATCTGTAATGATGACAAATCAAAACGCTGCACTGTGGTGAGAACTGTCAGGAAAGTTATTTAGATTATTAGATCAGTTTCACTACTTTTTGAATACAGTGTGTCATTTTTATGGCAAGGTGTTTCCAGCACCTTGTTGAATCTATGCCATGAAGAATTAAAGCAGTTTTGAAGACATGAGCATCCAACTCTGTACTAGCAATGTGCACCTAATAAAGTGGCCAATGAGTGTATGCTTTTTTTTTTAATGATAAACGTTTAATTTTCTTCATTGTTAATCAGTTAAATTTTCATGCCAGCTTTTTAAATTTTTTTAAAGAAATTTCTCTAGCTCGATATTTCTGCTGCTAGACATTAGGTATTTAAGAGTGAACCAAATATCTTTAAAAGTTGTTGCATAGAAATAAGAGAAATTATTAAGCTGAAGACATAAATCATATCCTTCTATCTCACCTGGGAATGGTCTGAATGATAAAAATGTCTTGTCCACGGACAGATTCCTTCACATCCACTCTAGTCTCTGAATAAAAAGAACAGTTTTTATGGACTCCAGAGTTAGTGGGACAACAGCAAACCGCAGTTCATTAATATTAGATATTCAATGCAAAGCCTCACCTGAATTTGACTCTTGATAAACCACTGATTTGCCCAACTCCACCCCCAAACGTCTGGGGAAAAAAACAAAAACAAACAGTGTTAAACACACACTTTGAACCAAGGTGAAGTGTGTAAATATACTTTTTGCACTAAAATATTGTTTGCCGTATGCTGCACATCGGCTTGGCAGCTCTTCATCTGAAGAACTGCAGAAGAACCACATGAAGAACAAAATGTTTCAAATTAATTTTTCATTATGAGAAAATAAACTTGAGACTTTTGACCATCAACAACATATTTATCAAAAGCAATTTGTACAGGTGAAACATTTAGTTTATTAAATGATTTCAAGAAAAAATTATTTTAATCACTGATAAGTCTGGGGTTCTATAAAAAAATATAATCTGAAGTTAAAGTGATTTGGGTCCAAATGCAGTAGCCATGGACACTGAAAACCTTTTTCTTCATTTCTTTATCAAGTCAAAGTCTGCATAAGACCAGACTTCACAAATATAGAGGAGTCATCTTCAGCACATGATGTTAATTTTAAATATGAACACCCAGCATATCAGCACCAATTACAACAAATGGACCTGACTGCTGTTTAAACCACACTACAGACGAGTAAGGACTTGGCTTCATGTCAATGGGAGGATCTGCCAGTAGGGCAAGCAGGGAACCCATCCGGCTGTGCTCTGCATTGCTGCCTCACCCTGTTTACATCCATAAATCTTATACTTGCTCCAGTACAGTAAAGTAGCCCAATAAAAAGAACGGACAAACATACAACATGCACTTTATTTTGTGTGTTCATAGAAAGATTCATTTGTCTAACCAGGGAAAGTTTCAGAATGTCGTTTTTCCCTCATTGCATCCACTGAAAAATAAAAATAAGCAGGTTTTAGTTCCCGCAGCATTCACACCCAGCCTATTTATGCACCTTAGCATAAATATTCATCAATATTTTTTTTCTGTGCTTGCAAGTTTCTTTTTTTTTAACCTTTGCTCCCCAGGAAAACTCAGCACCAAAATGGAAACATAATCTGGCTACTAATGTTCTGTAACTTTGCCAAGCACTGAAAACTGAGAAAGCTGCATTTTCCCCCCGATTGGGCAGTACGACCAACTTCTAGCTGGCTATCTGCAGGGGCAGAAAAACAGAAAGACTGCTACGATATTAACAGTTTTTTAATCTAAAGAACCACTGCCTCATTTAAATGCTCTATGAATCATGGCTAAATATTAAATATTGTGTGGCTGCAACAGTGGCACTTAGTACTGAATCTATACTTTGTTTACTTTGATGACTGACATGGATCTGCAAAGTACACTCCCTTTGTAACAGGAATCCTTACTGACAGGTCTGACAGGTCTGACAGGTCTACCTGGTTTATCTCCCATTCCAGAAAACATCCAGCCATTATCTAATAGATAAATCTTTGATCTTTACACTACTGTGTTGTTCTTTTAAACAGAATGCTTTCTAAGAAATGTGGTAGATTTAGGGGTTTTTTTTGGCTGTCAGTGTACATATATTGGGATATACATAAACTAAGACAATTTTCACAGTAAATAAACCATGCAATATGTTACACCATCAAGTAATGGCACACGGAACCAGTCATTTAATAGTAAGACTTTAATTTAGAGCAAAACCTTCTGAAACTATAGCAGGTTTGTCGTCACATTTTCATGTACTATGAAGTAATGTGTATCCACTTCATTACATTGTCTTAAAATCCTCAGTGCAGGTTTTTTTTTTTATGCTGATGAAGCACTCTCCAAATTTGGCATTTGCCATAAAACTTGTTGCAGTGTGTTCTTAAGGATGTTTTGAAGATGCATCACATAATACACAGATTTAAGCAATGTACACTGGATCACAACATGTTATCCAGTCACACCTTGTGGTCAGCATGGGGCAACTGTCAGAGGCTACCCTACAGTTTTCACAGTATTTACAGTGGTTTTTAGCACTGAATGAAAACAAAACAACGTAGGGACACTCCCCAGCAGCTATAACGTGGTGTTTTGACAGGCACTTGGCAGGTTAGCAAGGCCATGTTTTCAATATTACACTACTCACTCACACACACACACACACACACACAAACATCAAAGGTGACAATACTATACAGATTATATATATATATATATATATATATATATATATACACATATACACACACACGTTATCATATACATAAACAAATACGTTGTAATGAGAGTTACACATTAATCTGAATTTTATCCCACTTACTCTGTTATCTTCTTGGCCAGCTCGATGCAAGCAGTGCTGGAGTTGGCTGAAAAAACACGATAGCCACCTCTGGAAATGTTCATTTTCGTGTAACCATAAGACAGCTTTGGGGGATGAGACTGAGAGACCAAAGACCTGTGACCACCAAAACGTCTAACTGGCATGTTGGTTTGGGACTCACTGTGGTGTTTGGTTAGGTTTATCCAGAAGTGTCCGAGTTGTCTGAATACCAACTACTATATTTAAATTTAGAGTTCGAACACGTTTTAGACTTCAACCATGCTAATGCATCTTAAAGACACAATTAGCATTAAAAAAAAAAACAAGCACGGTACATACACTACACCAACAAAGAGCACATGCTCCTCATGTAACGTGGACGCAACTCTAGTGTTAGCGAATCAACGACCACCCACTCAAACTCCGATCTACCACAGTCCACAGCGGATGGAAAGCTGAGCTCTTCCATGCGGTCACTCGGGTTCTGACGCATCCAGCGCCGACGCGCTGTTTTTGAAACTATGACGGAGACTGAATGGTGCCCAATTCAGCCTTAGGTACAACTACAACCCACTGCTAAAAACACGCTGCCGGGAGAGCTCAAATGTGTCCTCAAACTTTCTGGATCAAAGCTATCGCAGCACGAGCAAATCCACGTGCACACGCTCATTGGATGGGGGAAGGAGATGCTGACAACAACAGAACCAATCAGAAAGAAGATGGAAATAGCAGGCGCACGTGATTTAATTATACCCAATCAAAACGCAGGATTTGTATTACCTAAAAATAAAGTGCAACGGAGTCAAAAAAAAATGTGGTGGGACCTGCAGGGATTGGCTGTCCTCTCTAACTGTTCCGGGTTCATAGAGGCTGCAATGTTAAAAGGGTTCTTGCTTTAAAGCCTGTCAGGCAGCTCAAAGGTGCAGTAACATCGGCATTTTAAAAACAAAAAAGATATCTGGATCAAATAACTTTTTGGTAGCGTTTGCGCGTCATTCTGCCTGTAAACACGATCACTCGAAAAGTTTTGAATGAATTCTGATAAAAACCTTGCAGGGGTGCAGAGTGGGGGTCATAATGTTAACAATCCATTAACATTTGGCTTACATCCACCAAGGTATTCAAGGTCATTTTAATGATTTATTGGTCGAAAATTGACAAAAAGGATTGTAACTTAGAAACTATGATTCATTCCTACAAGTTTGGTAAATTAGACTAGATAAAACTTTAATAATCCCTTTGGGAGGGTTCCGTCAGGGTATGTATGTATAGAAAGTAGAAATTACATATAAAGATTTAAAATTACACATTTGACCTCTGACCTTTCCTTCAAGGTCAATGGATTGAGTTGAAGGTCAAAGTTATATAGAGCTAGTTAAAACTATGTTTCTTACTGACATTGTTTGTGTTGATAACATAAGAATATGGAGAATAATTACCCTGGACCTCTGACCTCAATCTTCAAGGTCAAATCCGGTGAAACTTTCATAAAATGTCTATTATTTTTACTTTATTATGACTTTGTAATGCACATTACAGTGACAGTTTAAATACATAACAGGTTTTTTTTGGGGGGGGGCGGTAAAATAAACTTGTAATCAAAAACTTTTTTCACATGATATTTATTACTAAACATTTATACAAATTTTGTTTAAAAAATAAAATGAATGCTACACATGTACTATAGACACATAAGTAAAAAAAACAATACTTATACTCAAAATTATGTCAAGTATATTAAAATGGGTTTCAGCAGGGCAAATAACAAAAGCCTGCACTGTGCACTTGTTTTTACTGCACTACAAACTTATTAAAGAACATTTAAAAAGAACAAAGAAAACAAATTGAATATATACAAAATGCAACACTATTCACATAAAAAGGAAACTATGCATAGTTATGCAAACGTATAGATATGTGGCTGACATGTAAAGTATATAAATAGGTTATGTATGTGAAAATTATATAATTTATTTATTTTGAAATCTAGTCAGTGGTTTGCAAATTTTTGTAATGTTTCCTAGTAAACAAAACCTTGGATGTGATGAGAAGGTAACTTGGTTGTTGCAGAGGTCATGTGAAAACGGCCTGTTTTTCAAGATCTAAGAAGAGCCCACCTCACAATACCTTCCACCTCATGAGTTTTAAGATTTAAGGGATAAATGAATGATGATTAACCACTCTGTAATAGCACTATGACACACAATATATCTGATTCTAAAGCACACCGTGCTGTAATACCAGAGTGTAAATGTAGACAGTGTTGATCATGAATACACCACACAAACTCACCATTTGTTTTATTTGCAGAATAGACATCATTGCCTTTGTTTGAGGTTAAACCAGTTTTGATATTTTAGACAACATGTTGTGGGGACCCACTGTAAGGAAAAATAACATTTCAAGTTTGCTTCACAAATAATTTCACAGTAGTGCTATCATGTAAACTAAAGTGATCATTTAAAAATAAAAAAAAACAACCTGTACATAAGCAGAAAAAGTTTTTTATTAGAAAAGTGTTGCGTCATGAATCCTCTGTCTACCTCATATCGTAACTTTAACCAATGACTGGTCCCTACAAGGGATTAGCAACTTAAACTTTGGATGAATTAAACTACTTCCAAAAAAGTTGCACACTATTGCACGTCATTAATACTTTATTACAATGTAATTTTATTTTTAAAAAATGCTAATTGTCTCTTTCTCAGGATAAAGGACAAAGACTTCATGGCTTGTGTTTGTGTGGATTTTTACAGTAAAAAAAGTGCTTACAAGTCAAAATACAGTAATTCGCTCAGTAAAAAATAGTTTTATTTCTATTTTATTTAAAATGCCTTCAAATAGAAAGTGTCTGAATAAGTCGTGTGTAAAGAAATTAACTGGGTAAATGCTACAGGGCTGATAAATGTTTACGTCACCATACAGGCTTTCTCATTTACTTATTTTGGTTACTTTTTTCATCCTAGCACTACAAACAACTGTGTACTCTCTGTTGTGAAAAGTGCTCACAATGTTGGTGTCATGCTGGAAAAGGCATTAATTGATTTTATATAATAGAACATCTTGGTACACAGTGATCCTGTCTGCCAGTTCTGGCTCAGTGGGTCAACACACACAAGACTCCACCCTACACCTATTTATGCATTCATTACTTAATTTCGGCAACTGAAGGCTACAAATAAAGACCTCATTCAGACCGTGTCATTAGACATAAAACACAGGTAATCTGTCAACATTAATAACAATCAGTTATTATCCAGGCTGGTTTTAGACTCTGTTACATGATGCTACCAGCACCATGCTTTACTGCGTGGACAGTACGTACAGGCCAGCTGGATTTATCAAATTTCTCTTGTAAAAATTGATTACTGAGTGCAGATTGATGGGGAAAACCAAATTTTATCAATTCAATTTAAAGGTCAACCTACAACACAAAAGAAAGTGCAGAAAATCAAGATGTCTGAATACTTTTTTCAAGCACCTCCATGCACTTGTCTAGATAACCAGTGTCTAACCCTCATGATCTTTTCATTTCTAGTTTCATTGCTTCCCTTCCTCTTTTAAGAGGATAACTTCACCTTCTCCACTCCCAGCCCATGCAAACTTAGAGAGCACTGAAATGCAGGTGATCCAGTTTCACTTTGTCAGCCTTTCAGCACCTTCTCTTTTAAAAGGTCCAAGATGACCTGCCTCTCTTGGCTCTCAAGCTCAAATCTCCGCTCCCTCTCTTTTCTCTCAGCGCCCAGACGTTCTCTCTCCAGAGTGATCTTACCTGAAAACGTGAAGTGAAAATGGACGTCAGTGCAACGACAGCACCGCAAGTTTTGCACAACTATGCACAACTTCATAGGTTTTTCAGATCCGCTTTAAGGGAACATTGTTTTCAGTTGACTTGGATTTATGCACACATCAACTTTTACATTTTAAATAACCTCACTACATATGATTTGCTCATTTTTAAGCATGATGCTTAAGTTCTGCCGAAGTTCAGACTGAGAATCAGAATGGGGGGAAAAAGTTGATTTAAGTGACTTTGAATGTGGCCTGGCTGCTGGTGCCAGATGGACTGGTCTGAGTATTTCAGAAACTGCTGATTAACTGGGATTTTTTTTAGCACAGCCATCTTTAGGGTTTATATACAATGATCAGAAAAAGAGAAACTATCCAATGAGTGGCAGTCCTCAGGGAGAAATCTCAGTTCACACAGGCTTACCAACACTAGACAGCAGAAAATTGGAAAAACATTGCCTGGTTCGTTAAGTCTCAATTTCTGCAGTGACGTTGGGATAGGAGGGTCACAATTTAGTGTAACCAACATAAAAGCATTGATCCATCTTGCACCTATCAACAGTTCAGGCTGCTGCTGGCTGTGGTGTGAGGATATTTTCTGAGCATCATTTAAACACCACAGCCTGCCGAAATTTGGTTGATAAGCATGGCCATCCCTTTATGACCGTAATGTACCCATCGTCTGATGATTGCTTCCAGCAAGATAACACACCATGTCACAAAACTCAAATCATCTCAGACTGGTTTCTCGGACATGACGATGAACTCACTGGACTCAACTGGTCTCCATGGTCAACAGGTCTCAATCCAATAGAGCACTTTTGGGATGTGGTGGAACACGAGATTCACATCTGCAGCAACAGCACGCTACAGTATCATGTCAACATGGACCAAAATCTCAGAGGAATGTGTCTAACACCTTGTTAATCCACAAATGATCAAGGGAGTTCTGAAGGCATGAGGGTGTTCAACCAGTACTAGTGAGGTGTACCTAATAAAGTTACAGGTGAGTACACACATGCTAGGGTTAGTGGAAATGAGACAGGGGAGAAGAATTAAGCACAGGTGAAAATAATGAGGGTGGGGCAGACAATCACAAAAGAGGAAATGGGACAAAAAACAGAAAGTAAAACCATGAAACACAATTAGAAAATAGTATTCTTAATTAAACAGGAAGTAACCAAAAAAACAAACAAATAGCTAACACTGAAACATAAAGACTAAATAAACATGAGGACACAAAGGGGAATAACAAAACCACGAGCTGTAACAAGAGCCATGGCAAAAATCTTACTTCTCTGAATCTCCAGCTCCTCGCGGCGCAAGGCAAGCTCCTCTTCTCGAAGTCGCTGCTCTGCCTCTGAGCGTTTCTCCAGGAAGCTGAGAATCTCAGAGTAGGTCTGACAGCAGCACTGGCAGGGTCGCTTGGCTGTGGGCGCTGCTGACAGCTCCGTCATTGCCTCGTGCTCTTCTTCTGGTTCTGTAATTATGTGAAAATTCAGGCTACTAAATCCTAGAGCTAGCATGGCAGAACTAAAAAAAAAAAGTTGATCAAAACAATTTTTGAAGGGTGTTGTTATACAATGTGGAATACACATCCTCGGTCAGGCGTTGTGAATCTGCTTACCTGTGGTGGCTGTTTGTGGGATTGTGATGCTGGGTTTGTCCTGTTCTGGTAGAGTTAATTCTTCTGAGACTCGATTTCTCCGCTCATCGTCCTGGGAAAAACAAGGACGAGATCACTTCTATAGCAAGGGACAACGAACTGATAATTTAATACGCCATTTATGTAAGTTTTTTTCATGTTAGTAATATTTTCATTGCAACTTACAACTATGTTTTGATTCAGTTATTCAATGTGTGGCCCTTTGCTTACTTTATCTCAGTCAGCATGGTCCTCTGGAAAAACAAAAATAACACTGACCACCCCTGGTTTAGAGTATAACCACAACAAATGACTTGCGTTTGATTGTGCCATGTACAGCAATTTTCAGCTGCTCCCTAATTCCCGAGGGGTCACCACAGTAGATAGCGCTGCATGTTTTATTTGTCATTATAGATATATTTAACTCTTGGGTCTCTATTTTTATTTTCTATATTTGTTATCTATATTTGTTATCTATATTTATTCTAGAATTTAAACCCTGTGGAATCTCTGTTGAGAGCATCTGTAATGAGACAAAGTTCCCAGCAGATTAATAAAGTATTTCTCATTCTGATTTGCATCTCTCCTTAGAATCAAGCCAGAGATCCTTTGCTTGTTAGGTGAATATATAAATCGCTACACTATGGAGCCATTTATTGTCCTGTGTACAGTATTTGTTTTTTTTATTTGAAACCAAAATATGTCCCAGTGAGCTCTGGCAAACCTCCACAAGCAAATAATACCATCTTAACAATCACACTGGCAGTTACTGCAGAAATGTCATGCAAGTTGTCACATAACTTCTCACAAAGTGAAGCAAAGTGTGTGTAAATGTAGATGGCATTACACTAGTGGTGTGGTACACATTTACACGCCCCTCTCTCTCTCTCTGCTGACACAATAACTATGACGCTCACCTGGTACTTTGTGCCCTCATTGCTCACTAGGAGCCCCTTCTCAGCCTCCAGCTCCAAAACCTCATGGAGCAGATCCTCCTTTTGGGCATACAATCTCTCTGTTCCAAACCTGAGATTTAAAAAAAAGGTGCACACATGAGGCCAGTATATCTCCAAGCCATCACACATACAGTTCAAATTTTTCTTTATTCCTGCTTTAGAATTTTTGTTGAATGAACCAACCTGCGTAGACTGGGAAAGTCTTGTTTCTTGTAGTAGTCTAGCAGGAGCATGGTCCTCTCCCTACACCTCCTGGCATCCACCTCAAAGTTTTCCTCTTGGAGGGCAGCAGTGATAATTTCCCCCACACGTGCCCAAATCCGCCCTGACATCAATCAGTTCACATATAACTTTATAAAGGACATGTTATAAAGGTTGCTTCCACACAAAAGGATGGAAATCGTGAAACTACTGACACATAAATTCATAAAATCTTTCTTCCACCAAAACAATGTATTGATTTCACACGCTGTCTGCACTGATCACGCAGGAAATGCAGCTGTCTGCATTCCAGCACCCTGTATTCAAGTGGATAAGTCCTTTTTTTGAAAAACAAACCTGGCTCTTTGGAGGCAAAGGGATTCTGTGCAATCACCTCTCGCAGAAGGATGATGTCATGCCGTGCTGAAAACCGCACCTGCCGCTTTCGTGGGGTTGTGGAAGGGCACGCGAGAGGAAAACCTTAAGTTGGAAGTAGAATAGGACAAAAATTACAACAGAACAGAGTATTTTTGAAACACAACAAGGTGACATGGTGAGTTGAAACTCTTTGTATACAGTGGGCCAGGTTCAGGGCTCCCCTGACCTCTGACCTATTTAAAAAAGGAAACATAAATTCTGCTCTATGGCATTATAATTATCTGCATTTGAATGGTACCTATAAAACCCAGTGTAACCTTGGAAATCTGTTGTTTTTTGTTAAAGCAAAACCTCCTGATATACACTTCCCACAAGTATTAAACCTAACTTGTTTTAATAAAATAAATAAATAAAAATCAATTTTATAATAGTGCAGTATTTTCCATAACGGATTGATTCACTGTTACCTGCTCAATTGTGCAACTACAAATAAATAACAAACCGTGATGGAGGATAAATTGGGCCTGTGTATTGGTGCAGAGAGGTTAAGTGACAACAGCAGTCTGCCAGTTGCAGAACTGCGATTTGACAGATGACAGCAACTCTGTCACTCCACTGTCTCACCCTGTGTGCAAGCTGACAGAAGCCTGCAGCTACGACACATTAATTACAGAAGCGAGACAACCTGTAAAACACCGATAGCGCCACTGTGGCTACAGCAAAATTAATGCCTAACCAAATGCGTAAGAGGAGGAGGAGGAGCATCTCTGCGCGAATCGAGAGAAGCAGCAAACGCTGTTTAGGAGCTGTGATTCTAAGTGGCTGAAAGGCGCGTTAGACGTGGAGGTGGTGTGTATCTCACCGTTGTTGATCGGCACTTCCACCACTACCCGTTCCATGTTTCTGTTTGGTGCATCCGGGAACCGCCTGACGTACACGTCCACTCACCAGTACCGGTTCCCTACTGACGTGTAACTCAACTTGGCAGAGACTCACAATGTGGTACGGCTCTTCTCGCTTTGTTGTGCTTACTCTGTATGGCCACAAGATGAAGCCAGAGGACAGCCAGTCGAATGCTGCTACTGATTTTCTGGAATATAGCAACAGCACATGGCTCCATAGAGTGCTGAGCACTCAGAATAGATCATATGTATCAGACGAGGGATATTGATAAGTGGGGATTAATCATACCTTGGCAAAGGTTTGATGTAGCCATAATCAGATTTGGATTTTAGACCCTGCCCCAGCTAAACCCCTCACCAACACCTACCTCAGCACCGCCAGTATTGACTATATTTTTTCATCGCAAAGTCCAACAACTGTTTGTACAGTATTAACCGTTACAGAACTTCAAATAACATTTATTACAAATGATGCACCTATAAAGGTCATCGTTCACTCCCAAGCCTCAAATGGCCTGTCTGCATGAGTGGTGTGTAAGGTTCAAAATCGATTCAAAGAACAGCAGCAAAGACTCAAAACTCAGAAAAACTGCTGGTGTCTCTTACATTATTCATCCTGAGATTAAACGTGCGTTACAAGATCAAAATCTAAGGGAACAGCCAAATATACCATTAAGCATGACAGGAAATGCTTGAATGTATATTAGAAATAGAGAAAAATGGCAAGTAAAGAGACTAACTTGGTGATTCAAGTTTCAAGTCAGCTGTATATGGTTCAAAATCACAAATCAAATCTGTTCCTCCCCTCGTCTTGATTTACTCCTGCATCTCTGCTTCTGCTTATCGTCACACTTTCTGCTGTTATGCCTTTAACATTACCCTTAATAGTTTACCTCCTGGCTTCCAGGGTCAATATTTGAACAGCCCACTGAATGCCAATAAAAAGCATTTGAGTTCCTCTGAACAATGTAGAGCAACAATTGACCACTAGGAGTCCTCAAACAACTGAAAATACTTAAATCAGCTCACTGCACTTCTTAGTCACAAAGCAAAGAGGAAGTTAAAGTCATGCTGCTGCCATATGCCACATGTCATGTATTTCTAGTTTATTCTACTGACCCATTAGTGGAAGTGATACTTTGTGCATTACCAAGACATTAACTAAATTCTGACGTGTGAAGTCTGTGGTTTTCAGTCACCTTTGGATAGCTTCAGCATGGATTCTGTTGCTTGACTTTTGTACAGTACAGTGCAAACTTGCAATTAAAATCTTGTATTACACTCTTACAATTAATATTTGTATTGCAATATTACACTTACGAAAGGAAAGGAAAGTTGTTATTGATGAATAATGTTAGGGTCATTTCAAGTATATATTTCTAGTATATATTTTTAAATAATTAGAATATCTTCATGTTAGTTTTTGCAGACTGACTAAAGCCTAAAAAAGAATCCACAAGTCTGTGATTTCTCTTTACATAGTATTTCCATCTCTCGTGTTAATCTGTTTATCAAATTTTCGCCGCACAACTATTGTGCATATAGCAGCTTAAAGTTCATCATACAGTATCATATTACATATAGCAATAAACAGCTATAAGTCATATACTGCACACACATTGGCTGGTTTTCAGGGGAAAAAAGCTATATCATAACAAAACTGTTATGAGAATACATTTGTACAGTTTGTACAGTACTGTTGATTATAATAACAGTACGTTAATAACTGTTGTACATTTTTATGATGAGCACGAAGACTCATTAATTAAAAGGTGTTGTGATGGTTATTTTGTGTTGAGACTTCGATTGTTGTGGATGTGTCATGTGGTTTCCAGTGTTTGTGCAACCATGAAGAGGTTTGGACAGCAATAGGCCACCATGACAGACTCTTGTGGCGATTAATCACACCAGGCCAGCGTTGACCTTCAGTGTGACTGTTAAAATGTTGAATACAGTAACCTTGTGGTGAAGAGACTAAAGGATATGCAAGAAGAGGCAGTCATATTTTACGATACAAAGGTGTTTATGGAGATTACAGTAGGAATACAAAAATGAAATTATAATAACAACCAGACACCTGGCTGTGTTATATACTATAAAGCTTCTATTCATAAGTAACAGTTCAATGCTGGTAACTAATTTCACTATTTTTACAGCGTACCTAACATGCAAAAAACAAAACAACATCAACAAGAAAAACATACATGAAAAACTAAGGAGTAAATTTAGGGAAAGAAATGGTACTGTTTTGGGTAGGCTCCATGATCATATTTAGCATAAACACACATAGCCTAAAGGTGATCACACTTTCATGCTCTGTCATTGCTACTTATGTAAGCAAACACACACTACCATGGCATTGCTGCTGACATAATGTCAGGCAAGTAAGCAGACCTGGCAACCTGCTGCCTTGCAATCATTTGATTATTTAGTTGAGGGAGTATTTTGAAGACACATTAGGATGTGTGGGGGATGGAAGCAGAGACAGCGTGCAGGGAGGACTGAGGGACATGAGTCAGAGTTGCTTTTTTTAAAAGACAGGAAATCAGTTTTGTTTCCCATATTAGTGACTTCAGGAGAGAGTTAATGAAACATGGCAGGCTTCCAAGTAAAGGCGCTAATACTCCAAATGCTGTCATTACCTGTGAGTTATTGGGCCATTCCCTGACTGAAGGGAGACAACAGATAATATGAACTGGAAACAATCATTAGTAGCTGGAAACAGCATATAATATAACACACACTGACTGACAGAGAAAAATAAAAATGCTCTCACCAACTGCACAAAACCTGTGACTATACAGTGCAAATCATTACCATAGTTCTGCACATAAAAGAATAGGAAGCAGTCAGGCTCCAGCAGCCTGCATGCCAGCAACTGGGACCCTGGGTGCTCAGATGTCAGTGAACTGTTAATTAGCCAGGACACACATTGCTGGTCATGCTGGGATCAAAGAACTTTTTCAGTAAGTATTTCAGGGGAGACTGACCACCGAGCAACATGAGGAGCTTTTCCTTTTAGCGGCAATTTGACAGCTCTCTAAAATGCCTCCTCACAACTTTTCTTGCTGTCTTTAATGACCATGTTTCTGCCTTTGGACACTTTTTTTTCTCCAGACCCATTTACCCATCTGGTATTTTGTGTGTGTGTGTGTGTGTGTGTGTGTGTGTGTGTGTGTGTGTGTGTGTGTGTGTGTGTGTGTGTGTGTGTGTTAGCATGCATGCTCACTGTAGCTATTCAGGTCTTTAAGCAGTTTGTCTATTTATGTATCTTCTGCTGTAATAAACAAGGCAAATAAAATGATGGAGATTTTCCCCGGTGCTATGGCATAGAGAAATGCCATAGATACATTTAACTTAATTTTTCGTCACCTGCTATCTAAGTAAGAAATAAATGTAAAGTAAAATAAATGATATTTGGTGATTGTACGCATGTGAGACAGATTGTGGTATCCATGGCAGCAAGAGGGTTTAATTTCCTATATCTGTCCTTTTTATTCAGTCCCACTCGTCTGTGTCCTTGCAAAGACACCAGAGGTGGGAAGTATCCATCCATCCATTTTCTTCCACCTTATCCTTTTCAGGGTCGGGGGGGGGGGGCTGCCATGGGGTACTCTCCTTTATTCCCCTCATCCTGTAATGGTTGCCCTTCTCTGAGCCTGTTCTGCCAGACATCGCTTCCTATTAAAAGGGAGTTCTTCCTTACCACTGTCGCCAAGTGCTTGCACATAGAGAACTGTCATATTGTTGGAGTGTCCACTCCTTTACCTTAAAATATAAATCCCCTTGAGGCAACTGTTAAAATGGAATTGAACTAGAGTGACCCAGTTTCGATGAGTCACATAAAATCTCCACCAATGGGTTATTCCTTTTGACATGTGCTTAAGCTTCAAATTCAGTTCAGAAAGCTTAAAATCAAGTCCTCATAGTCCTCTGTTAGTAATTTTACTAAGCCTTGCTGCTGAATCCAGCAAAGGTCAGTTATCTAGACCGACACCCAAATGAATGAAATGGGGAGTTATAGCTTAGTATAGTCACAGTAAACACAGTCGAATTGAGCAGTAGCGGCAGCTGTGTACTGCTCGTTATAAAATTATGTTGTATTGCACAGAACCAAGAACATTTTTCATCAGGCTGCTGCAACAGACAACATTTACTGATTCTCTGTGATTCTCACACATCCAAACACATGTCGTGCTATCTACTCACAGTCAGCTGTGCACGATGGCTATGTGATTACAGCATTTTGATGGCTGGTCGCTGCCTTTTTCAGGTGTTATAGAAACTAGAGAGCACCTGTCGTTGTGAGACAGTCAGTGTTTCCACTCAAGTTGGAACTCATCAGCTGAAGATTCAAGCACCTCTCTAACTTTGTACTCTCCCACTGGCTTTGTCTGTTCTTCTTCATCTCCCTCTGCTTTCAGCCTCTGAAACGTCAGCTTCTTCGATCAGTTTCTCTCTGTGACTGCCTTATCCTGCGACGCTGTGCCTCGACTCAGAAGGCGCAGTGGCCTCTTCGAAGAATTCTTCACAGAAACCTCTTGAATGCCGAGTCTGTTGGGCATATCGCATTCATTCTGCAGTTGGTGAGCTGCTTTTGTGTCTGAATGTGAAGATTGAAATGGGAAGCATGACACACACTCAAAGTCTCAGCACAGAAGAGATGGAGGTCTCTGCTAGAGCAAAGAGCTTTATCACGGTCCAGCGCAACCATAGGAACCAACTTACAAAGGCAAAATATGCATGAAAGGAAAGGTGACATGATGATTCCTTTCCAAGACGTTCGAATTTGTAGATTAGCATACCGTCAGATAACCTTTACGACAAAAGACCCCCAAAAACATTAGTTTCAAAATGGTTGACATTGTCATTCCACCTTCTTCTCACACATTACTCTCATCAATCCATATTACAGTTAACTTTTCTTGCAACATCATTTTTTAAGCTGGATGCTACAGACAGTATTTTAATATTACTGGCATACACTGAATCCTTTGTGGACTTCCATGACTGAATCAGACGTGGTTGCTGAGTGATATATGACCCGAGCCTTTGTAACAGTGCTGAGACGGATCAAAAGGCCCAGAGCCTGAAGTGGAGAGCCAGCTGTATCCATTTCAAAGTCTAGGAAAGAACTGAAAGCTTGCCTGAGAAATAGATCATTTATATCAATTAGATAGATTATTAGGCTCTCAAACTGAATCTACTTTAAAGACATTTATCTTCGACATGACTACATTCCAGCTGAGCAAAACATCCTTGTGTTTACTTAATCTCTTTTTTTAGATGATCTGAAAGAGTGTGAGGAAGATTCAGGTGCCCTTGGTAATCCAATATTAAAAAAAATAATAATAATGGAAGTTGCAGTGACAGGATTATCTTGTTCTCTGCCTGCCTTTCATGATAGCAATCTACCCTTGGAATGTCTGACGCCTTTGAAGTGTCAGTGTCTCTGAGATCCATCCAACTTTCCTGCAGCTGTCTCATTCTAAAGATGCAGGTTGACCTCAGAGTGTTTCCATGGTGGCAACTCTGATTCTAGCAATGCAAAGGGATGCTTAATTGGCCACTGCATCACATGGACTCCATGTCCTGTGTGTGTATATATATATATATATATATATATATATACACACACATACATACATATATATATAAATCATTGTGCACTGAACTACTCAGTCATCCTTGTCAAAATCTGTAACACCAGAATGCAATCTCCTTTGTCAAACCCCCCTCTCACCTTCCCTGAGCCTGTTTCAGACAGAGGTGTTTTTCTTTGTTAAAAGAGAGCGAGAAGAAACCTTCTCTGCAAACACAAAAGCAGCCTTCAAAACATGGTGCAGACCACTGAAGTTTGTATGGAAGGACATTGCAATATATAAAAAGGGGGATATAACTTAACTATACTTTAAGAAAAGTGGAGTGAGATAAAATACTGGCTCTTTGTCACAAACCACCACTTTTCTTAAAGTATTGGTTAAGTTATATCCCCTTTTTATATATTGCAATGTCCTTCATCATGGTGTGCACCATGTTTGAAGGCTGCTTTTGTGTTTGCAGAGAAGGTTTCTTCTCGCTCTCTT
>JAMQGT020008624.1:0-11184 GCA_024447675.2 Pterophyllum scalare
GCTGATGGCCTTAGTTTTCTGAGGTTTTTCTTTTTTGCAACATGGCTGCCACTGTTTTTTCTTCACCCTGTGTTTATAGGCTATCTCTCATTCCCATGTAACATTAACATTTCATTATCCAGAGGAAACAATAGAAATATACAAAAAGAAGAAGAAGAAAGAAAAGGAAGCCTCCGCATCCAGAAAGGCTAAAATATTGATGCAGTTGCAGGTAAATGACTCAAAATCTGAGCGAGAGGATGAAAATGTGGGCTATAAGGAGAGCGACCAAGGCGAAGAGGGGAAGACATCACTTGTAAAGCTGGGCTCTGAGGGGCTTGGGCGCATAATCAATGAGGTGAAGTGTGTGTGTGTGTGTGTGTGTGTTGTATCTGTGGCGGTGAGTCGGCTTCACAGAAGCCAATCCTATTTTTACAGGGTAGACGGGTCTGTTGCTATGCTCTTTGAGAAGGTCTCCCGCAGCTTAGAAAGACAGAGAACATCCACTTAGGGTTTGTATCACACCTCTGGAGTGGACAGAAGAAAAATGGGCAGTCAGAACAAGGGGGGCTGCCTCCACTAGGTGACAGATTCAATTGATTATTGATGATTTGATCCATTATACACTCAAAGGAACGTGTTGACACCAGCAGAAATAGACTGTACTTATTCATTTCTTTTTAGGCAGAGGTGTGAATGCGGCAAAGACACACGCTGTCTAGAAAAAGACGAGGTGTGCATGACGAGTGTGTTTTTAACTATTTATTATGTATTTCATTATTTACGATTTCATTATTTACTTTGAAAACTTCGAGCTAAAGTCCGTAACTGGTTCGATTATTGGTTTCAAATGTTTTAGTAAAAGTGAAATCACATGATTGGATTTTGGTGAAATCGTGTCATTAACAGGCCAACATCAGACCATCACTGTAAGCTTTATCTCAAAGAAAAGATGTTTGATTTGTGGTAAACATGCAGCTAAACTAATGCTTACATAATTAAACATACTGTACAGGCAGGATTATTGTTCACAAACAAGTCAATCAGATTGCCTCCTTGATTGTTTTTTTTGTTTTGTTTTTTTTCTTATGTCGCCTTGTCCAGATGTCATCTATTAGACATCAGATTAGGAAGAGTGGTGTTGGATTAGCCAATCCGGAGCCAGAATCATCTTAGATTAGATTATAGTATATGGACATTTGGGTCGCTGCAGTGGCTCTGCTCAGCCAAAATAACATTAAGTCAGTGTTATACTGCTAGACACTACACAGACTGTAATCAGCAGAGAAGCAGAAGGAGGATGACGGCATTACACAGATGGATTAAAAAAAAAATCTTCTGCTGTTACAACTTCCCAATTACAGTATAGCAAAAGCTGCCCAACTTTACAAGAAAAACGTCAATACTAGTCTTTTTGTAAGGGGGTTAAAATGGCAGATGTTCACATAGGCAACCTCTTGTGGTTAAGTGCGTGTAAAGTCTCAGAAGTTTCCAGAAGGGCCGCTGATACGTGGTCGTCGTCACTCCTTATCAGGAAACCAGTAAACTAGGAAGAACCGTATGTCATTTTAAGAGTCATCAGCACTAGTCGCATTTTGTCGTTGAGGGATATGAGGATGTATTAAGCAAAATACAACAATAGCTGCTTTTGGTTTGAAGTTAAAATTGCAAGGCAAAACAGGACGTGTGTGTGTGTGTGTGTGTCCTCAGACTGCAGAAAGCCCAGAAATCTGAGCTTGTGCAAAGAAGGTGATCAGACCTTCAGTACAGACAGCCCTGTCTGCTAATAATAATGGTTATTTTCTCCTCCTCCCTCTCCCGCTTTCTCTTTTCTCAGCGTTTGTGCCCAGGCCTCCTGGCAGATAGATGTGCAGAGATTACACCTTCTAATTGGTGCTAGCGGCTGTGGGACAGTGTGGTTCACTGTAGTTTAGTGCTGTGTAGACGGGTTTTTATGTAGTGTGGATTTGTAGTAATGATGATAACGACTTCAGAATGGTAAATTTGCTGTTTAACAGAAAAATGCACCAAAGCATGTCAAGTAATGTGCTCAGGAAAGGCTAAACAGAAGTGTGCATTGTTTTCATTAGCATTATCTGTTTTCTTTTCAAGTCTGTATTATTGGGGAAAAATATGAAATGTTTAATAGTAAACAAAGCACTAACTTTGACTGGTAAGTGCTGGTAATGACTGACTGGTTGGGCGTTAAAGCACTCAAATCTTATAATGATCTTTATTAGGGCATAAAGTATGGAAGAATGTGGCTAACATTTGAGGCTTATTTAACATGAACAATTTCTGTAAATAAGTTTGATTAAGATTAAGTATTCCCTGTCCCATGCCATTCCTAATTTCTTAGGTGTTTCTGCACTGTAATTTCTTTGTATTACATGCAGTTGTATCCTCTGGCTAAATTATTAACTAAAGTCTAAAAGGGAGCAAAATTCATTTGATAATCTACAACTAGGAAAATGTAATTACAGTATCTTCCAGGATATCACTTTTCTGAGGGGTTAAAGGATGAGAGAGTCATTTAAATCAGCAGTGATATAAATTTGGCTGAAGAGTTTTCACTACTTTTGATAGTCACACTGAGGTTTGACACATTGCTTCAGTTAACTCGCATATGAAAGCTTCAGGGGTAATATACTTTGCAAGTGAATGAATCAGGCTGAACAAATACCTGACACAACCCTTGTGATGAATGATAAAGTTTGGTAATGTGTGACATAATTGGAGACGACACTGTGATCTGGCTATGGGATGGCAATGCTGTCTCACTCCTTTGCATCTGTGTCTTTTCTGTCTTACACAAACTGTGGAGAACTGATGGAGAACAATCTCAGAATTAAACTGGAAGTGTTACTTTTCTATTTGCTGCACATTTTGCAGCATCCCATGATGCTCATCTGCATTAAAATGACATCCGCGCTAACATACATATGCACGCTACATGTCTGCCATATGTCATTTATGAAAGCAGTCTGCGTGTGAGACGCCTCTCACTGTGCAAGTGTATTTGTGTAAGTGTGTGATTCTAGTTGCATTTGTCACTCTTTTTTCCTGGGGTGTGTGCGTGTCATGTCTGATTAAAGTTAACCCCTGTGAGGCGGCTGGTGCACCCCTCCTCTGTCTCTCCCTCTGCTCTCCCTCCACTCCTCCATCCTTCTATCACTCCATCCCTGTTCTCCTTCCTCCTGGCAGTCTGACAGCACAGGAGAATATGCTCCCTCAAGGTCTCACCCTCCCTTCCTGGCTCCCGCGGGTGGCGTTTCCGTGGAAACAGTGTCAGAGTTGACTGGGCGGGTGCAGATAGATGGCTGCCCTTTATCGGACTACACCACTGGTCCATTAAAAGCTACCAGGCAGGACCTGTGCGCAGAGATGCACCCCTCTGTTCTCACCCTGAATGGACCGTTCCACCTGACACGCGTGAATATTAGTCGGCCCAGGCAGAGTGTGTGTGTGTGTGTGTGTGTGTTTGTGCTTTCTTTGTCAGTGTGGATATTGAATGTCTGTGCTTATTACTGCCTATGTGCAGTGTGGGTATGTATGCGTGTGACTGATTGGCAAAATCTCTCATTGGATTGGACATATTCGGGGAGAATTTCTGTGCAAGTGTCTTCCTTGCTCTCTGTCCTTGGGAAAGAAACAAAATGGAGACTGTTTTTTCCCCTGCTTTGCTTCCCTCCCCTTGAAATGATGTAGCAAAGACAGCCAGATTCCTCCAAAACTGGCTTTAGTGAGCATGAATTCGACCGATCTTTTTAAACAGCTGTGTTATTACACTCACATAAACATGACTGGAGTAATTGACTGTTAAATTATTTAAATGCAGACAGTTGCAGTTCGTGTTGAGACCACACATCACCAGGAAATAATGTGGACAAACCAACACAAGTGCAAAATTTCTTAATTTAAAAAGGAGTTGATATAAACACCTGACTTTTTGGATCTGGCTGCAATTGCTGGAAATATTAAACCAATATACCACACAGCAGATATCAAAACATGCATATTACATGAGCTTTATGAGTATAAGTACCCTGCTGTTACAGGATTTAATTTAACACTAAGCACACTGAGGCATTATATGTATGTTTCAAGCAACAAATAGTTGTAGACTATTAAGTCTATTAAACTGTGCATAATACAGTTTTGGAAAGGTTTATCAAACCGTTTTAAGGCCGACACAGAAACACAGTGTTTTACTCATTTTAAAATCATTGTTTTTTACAGTTAGAGTTAGAGTCATAATTTGGACAAAGACACAATTTTGTAGTTTTGCCTCTGTACACCATTACAGTTGATTTTAAATGGAAAAAATAAATATGTGATTAAAGTGCAGATTGTCAGGTTTAATTCAGTGAGTTTAAAAAAAATTATACATAGTTCCCCATTATTAGAAGGCTATTGCACAACTGACTGCCAAGTAGATTCATGGCCAGGTGCGGCCTGTTCTCTTGCTATTTCATCACAAATGAAGCTGACATGTTATCCAAAGATGTATTTTACTGATTTTTTACTTTAATTGTATATATGATGTCCAAAGAGATCTCAGTGTAAGTGAGGGAGGCCATTGTTAGGCTGAAAAACACAATAAACCTGTCAGAGAGAGAGCAACAAATCAGTGGCCAAATCAACAATCTGGTTCGTTCTTTAAAAAAGGGAATTTACTGGCCAGCTCAGCAACACCAAAAGATCACAGAAGACAATCAGCCTAGAACCAGATGCAGATCTAGGCTGTTTTGTTTTGTTTTATTTATTTATTTATTTTTACATAACTCATGAGTAAATATCTGCATATGAAAATCTGCCTCAGTTTGCATATGTTTGAAGCCAATGAGCCTTTACTGGGAAGAAAAATTTGCAAAGACCCTTCTATGATCTAAACTTATTATCAGATGCCGCTGGATCTATTGCACTGAAAACTTCAAACATTTGTGAAAGAATGGATCGCTCTCAGGAGCTCAGTGAATTCCAGTGTGGTGCTGTGATACAATGCCACCTGTGTAGTCCAGTTGTGAAATTTCCTCAATACTAAATATTCCACAGTCAACTGTTAATGGTATTATAACAAAGTGGAAGTAGTTGGGAATGACAGCCACTAAGTGGTAGGTCACATAAAAATATCGAGCGGGGTCAGCTGATGCTGAAGTGCAAAGCGCACAGAGGTCACCGACTTTCTGCAGAGTCAGTCGCTGCAGATCTCCAAGCTTCATGTGGCCTTCAGATTAGCTCAAGAACAGTGCATAGAGAGCTTCATGGAAAAGGTTTCCATGGCCGAGCAGCTGCATCCAAGCCTTTCATCACCAAGCACAATATAAAGTGTTGGATGCAGTGGTGTAAAGCATGCCACCACTGAACTATAGAGCAGTGGAGACATATTCTCTTAATTGATGAACCATGTTTCTCCATCTGGCAATCCGATAGATGAGTCTGGGTTTGGCAGTTGCCAGGAGAAGGGTAGTTGTCTGACTGCATTGTGCCAAATGTAAAGTTTGGTGGAGGGATGATTATGGTGTGGGGTTGTTTTTTCAGGAATTTGGCTCGGCCCCTTTGCTTGTGAAAGGAACTCTTAATGCTTCAGCATACCAAGACATTTATGGCAATTTCTACTAATTTCTAAATGTCTACTAATGGGTTTTGGTCATATTTGAGTGGCAACATGTGAGAAAACTTTAACAGGGTCACAGCTTATCAACACACACACACACACACACACACACACACACACACACACACACACACACACACACACACACACACACACACACACACAGTATTAAAGTAATTACCTCATGCCAGATCCAGACTGAGTTTAGTAGCATGTGATAATCCATGTAGGCAACATATGGGAGGAGGGGAATTAGACATCCAGAAGTAAATGAAGAAATTAAAATACCCTGGTGGCTGTCTGCAGACCTGAACAGTCTCCATGCCACTCCAAGGGTGGGTTGTTCATGCATGTTTGGGAGTGCTTGAGGAGGAGTGACTTGATTTGCAACTGTGTTAAGATATTTTTGACATCTGAAGAGGAGCATTGCATGCCAAGTAATTGAGTACCAGACAGATGGTGTAATTAATGACATTACTGGAAACAGAGTGCTGTGAAAAGGGTCATCATAATATCACAGCAAACCTCAGCGGTTTGATAATGAGATGATGAAAAAAAATCAGCTCCATATTGTCAGAATCACATACTAATTTGGATAACCTCCCCCACAGAGACTTTGTAAATTGATTGAACTGCCACAGTGCCTGTACTTTCGACAAATTCTCATCCAATTTCACCTCCTGTTTTTTTGGCACCAGGGTATCTTTTCCTGGTTGATTTGCATCAATAAACCTCAGTAAGCAAGGCATTGTAATGCCTAATTGGGCGGTAATGAGCTGTCGCATTATGCATAGTGCTGAGGTTCAAGCTTATTAGTTGCTTGGTTGCCCATAACATTTTCCTGTCTTCCCTCCACTACTTCAATGTTGCATGATTGTCAATGCAATCTCCCCTTCTCTCTCACCTCCTTTTCTCCCTCTCTATTTCAGCCCTATATGTTGTCTCTGTCCCTCTCCCGCTTCCCCCCTCTCGCTCTCTGCTGTTCTAAAAATAGTCTCCTATTATCCAGGAGGCCTGGGCCATGTACAGTTAGGCGGCAATCAGCATGGCGGCCATGCACATCACGATTCACAATAGCTGTCATTCCGCTAAAGGTAGCTAATATAATTCTCTATGCATTACAAAACCCCGTTGGACTGAACAGAGGGTTATAGTCCATGCTAATTAAAGGTCCTGTATTTTTCTGATGAGTTACTAGACATCCCTGTGGTTGAATAAAATCTCTTAACTCTTTAGCAGAAAATAGCTCACAAATATGGCATTTTTGAATGCTATCCTTTTGTCTCTTTGGCTTTAAATGCAGATGTGCTGCTTTTCTGTCCAGAGGCAAATACATTTAATGAGCAAGGTAGTTATGTTGTTGGATTCTCCACTTGTTAACACTTGCAACATACAGGTAACCTTGAAAGGTTTAGGGCACACCATTTCCTTTGGGCCAAAGCAATGTGGTGCCCTGAATCTACAGTTGCTGTGTTGCAGCAAAAGCTGAGCCAAGTTTAAATTTGAGAGTTTTTGCCAAATGACTGATGCACGAGTTTCACTTAAATAAAAGAGAGAGACCTGCACTTTTCATTCAGGGCTAATGTTTGTCTGAATATGGCCTCACAGCAGCAGAAACTGTAAAAGTACATTTTCTCCAGTTTCATATTTTCATTCTAAATGTAGCAGAAGTTCTCAGTAACTACTGAGAAGCTGTTACTGCAGCTACAGATGGGTTTATCCTAGAAGCAAATGTCAACATATTAATGTTTATCGGCAATTAAAAAGTTAATAGGATCACATCATCAAAATGGGAAAACCTTGCCTGCCATTCCATGGTGACCTTTGATGTAAACCCTTTCTGGTCCATTTTTTTTCAGCTAAGTTGACATCTGCCACATTAAAAATAGCTGCCCAGCTGTCTGAGTAGACTAGCTGGACTGCAAGGTTGGACACTCACATTTGCCAAGGGGGATGGATGCGATGCAAAACAAGAGGGGGGAATTCACCTTTTTTAATCACACCACAAAAACACCCAGGTGTAAGACAAATCAGTGATTGTCACCTTTTGCATTTTCATGCTTGGTAGAAAGCCAAATTTATATTTGCATCTGCTCCAGGATTTCCTGGAAAGAATTCAAATCTTAATTAGACATATATGACAAACGTTAACTAACAGGGTGAATTGGCTCGATGAGGAGCATGGTGCTTGTTAGTCAGTCATTTCCTAACCCAGAAGACACCGGCCAACAACTCAGAAAAATCTTCCAGGCCACCCAATTGCAGCCTTATGGGACCCGCAATTAGCACTGTAGGAAGGAGGGTGTTTGTGTGTTAGGTTTGCGGTGGAAGATGGAGAGGGTGAGGGGTTGTGGGCCTATGTGAAAGATTTTCATCTTGTGATCTGAACGCAGTAAGGAAGAAAACGTGCCCTGAGGCAACTGTTGACATTGCGTTGAGAGCCGCTCTGTGCTGAGCTCCTGCTCAGTATTGCTATAATGTATTTATATAACACTGTTAAATGGCGAGACCTGTTCCACATTCATCTACATAAAGGAGCACTGTATTGCCTAGGGGTAAGAGCAGACACACACACACACACACACACACACACACACACACACACACAAATGCACAAACGCAGATGAGATCATTAAGCAAAGCCCTCTCCATTGCTACCAGCGACCTCTTCAACACACCCAGCATTCACTGTTGATTCCCCTCCTCACTTTTCACTCGTGATTGCCAAAAAGCAAGGCACCATATGCCATTCTGTTTGTAAGCACGACCACCCCCCTGTGTCATCTTAAGTATACACACACACACACACACACACACACACACACACACACACACACACGCCTATTAGCACCAATATGCACACACAAACACACACACGACAGACACAGTTTTCCATTCGTAGTCAAAGACAACGACAAACTGCAATTCCCCTCAGCAAACGGTTCTCAGATGATGAAAGTGAACGTTTTCTGCCTCTGATTTTTGATGTGCAGCGTGGATGTGATCAGGAGAGAGGCCTCCCTCACATTGCCACTTTCCTCTCTCTTTCTCAGCATTATGCAGTCTGTTCCACCCCCCCGCCCACTAGACAAGAGCAAACTGTTTCCATCTGCTTGCTAATTCTTGATCTGTTTGTCTGGCTTGCAGGGGAATGGTGACTTTTACCTCCCTTGTTAACAGGGTCAACCTGGATTTTTTCCTTCATCCTTTAAGTGTAATTTTTTTTTAATAGGTGAAACAGGGGATTATTTATCTGTCAGCCTTTCCAGCTTTATTCCCAGTTGACAGTTTCAGTGGGCTGGATCTGTTCACATGTTGTCACATTAAAACAAGCTATAAAGAAACATCTGGCTGAGTGAGACTGGCTGTCATTATCCTTCATGAGCTGGTGGTTCATCATTATCACGCTGACTGGCTGACTGACAGCAGTCACTGATTAACATATTGACTCTAATTGACTGTCTGGCTGGCCATCTAAATGACTGACTTAAATGGTGACTTGCTGGCTGGCTGGCTGGCTGGCTGGCTTACTAACTAATATAGCCACATGGCTGGTCCACTGACTCACTAATTAACTGGCTGACCCACTATACTGACTGACTGATTGACTTGCATCTGCAGACTGACCAGCTGACAGTCGCCTTGACTCATCGTGTGCTTTTATCAGTGTGGTAAGGGAAGCCTCGCTCTTGATATCAGCACGAAGGCTCTCTGACTGACAGGCACATTTCCATTTTTTCCCATTAACTCAGATATGGAAAGAAATTTGGAAGAAGTGATGTGATAAAACAGCCTGGGAAAAAATTGAGTGGTGGCTGTGCTTCTGTGTGTGTGTGTGTGTGTGTTTATTCAAATGGAAGATACCAGCCCTGCAGTCTGTTTCATCCTTATTGACAAAGTTCTATCTAGTTCTGCTGCATTTGTCTATAATGTGCAATCAGTGTAGAAAGGATTTGGAACAAGTCGTTGATATTGAGCTGCTGCCTGATTTGCACATTCAATTTCTTACTTGCATCCAGCTCTTTTTTTTTTCTTAGTCAGCTTCATCTCTTTATTCACATCTTTCCTTCAAGGCTGAAATAGGCATCATTAGTAAAATGAATAGAAAGTTAAGAATATATATATATATATATATATATATATATATATAGTCATTGGAAGAGCTGTGGGCAGGTATGATAAAGTATCCCCTTTTGATGCCTCAAATCCCACTTCTTGTTTTACTCTTTGTTTAAATCACAGTTGTCTTTGCATTATAATTGTTGGCTTAAAATTTTTTTGATAAGTATGATCCTGCAGACAAATTGGTTTGCAATTTTGAAAGAGGAGCTGTTGTTTTTATCCACATGGCTGTGCAGCATGCATTTGGACACATGTTTATATGCTTCTACTGTATGTGGGGCCTGCCAGCACAACTATGTGTGTTAAACACAGCAGTGATGGCTCTCTGTGACAGCTGCTACATAATCAGATTACTGCTGCTTCAATTTGGGTTGCTTTTTGTGCATCTGGTCATTTGGGGTTGGACCCATCTCTTCAGACCACGGTGGTAGGTCTGTCAGCATGTGTAGCCAGAATACATTAAGTCAATCTGATTCTGTTACCCTCTCTGTACTTCAGATAGTCTAGAGACAAGGTCATTGCTTGTGTGTGTGTGTGTGTGTGTGTGTGTGTGTGTGTGCGCGCGCGTTTGTGTTCACATATGTGCTACATGTATGTGGGTGCAGGTTGGTTCGCAGAAGGCATCTGAACCAGAAGAGCCAAGCTTAAAAGGAAGCGTAGCATGTCAGTGTGTCACACAAGCTGTGCTTTTACATATTCTGCTCCATTTATTGCCCGACACACCAGCCTTCTCATCTTTCCCTTTCATCTTTCATTTTCAACATTCCTCCTCTCACTCTCTGACTCTTGTTGGATTCTCCAAAGCTAATTAATGTTGAAAAGGACATTTCTTTTAGCAAAGTCCTCCAAATGCTTTTTGGCTTTCACTTGGGGCCATCTTATCACATCCAGATTCTAATTTCTCAGGAATTAATTTAAATTTTTCTGCCCTTTCAATTTTTACTGCTGAGTTCAGTATGTGTGTATCCATACACACTGTACATACTCTTGTCAGGGTAAAAATTATATATTAGCATGTCCAGCAGCAGATGATATTTTATTTGTACAAAGTTAACCACTCAGTTGATGAGTGCACATGCGTTCTGTTTTTATTTTGGGAAACCTCTAACACAAGTTTATCAGCAGTGCATCATTAATAGAGTGAGGGGGTCAGTACCTTTCTGCATAGCATCTCAGCATTGTTACAAGGCATCATGTATCCAATGCCAGCTCTACCTCTAGCTCTGCTGCCATGTTTGACCTTAAATACACCCTGCAGAAATGGAAAGTGAACCAGTGACCTGAGTCAAGCTATACTTCTAGGACAGCTGGTTGCCCCTGTGTGCGTTTTACCCTGGCAGGCCCCCACAATACCCACATACACTGGGGATTGTTTCTACCACAAGGGCATTTTGTCACCTCCCAGCTGGTCTTATCAGAGTCTTGCAGAGCTTGCGTGGTCTCGGAAAGGTCATAGCAATACGTTG
>JAMQGT020008625.1:0-39007 GCA_024447675.2 Pterophyllum scalare
TACTTGGTTCAGTTGCGTATTGCTTCAGTGTTTCTAGCATGAATTCTCACCTGTCTTTGGTCCATTTTATGCTAGGTGTAGGCTCTCCTACTGAGCTACAGGGCAGTCGCACCTCTTTCATCCAGGGAGTAGTCACTGTACCACCAAATGAGATGATTTTAGCTGGGGCTGGTGGAGGAAAGGAACGGAAAAGTGAAAGGTGTATAGAGGCAGAGAAATTTAATAAAAAGACCATTAGAGCTAATCGCATCAACATTCAAGCAGCCCATAAGACCAGCTGAGCAATACACTAATTAATATGCACCAATCAGATGATCTTGCTGTTGTCAAATAAACCATTTTCAAATCCAATTAACAATGACTGCGTTTTGAATCAATAGATTGCAATGTTAATATAAAATACTGTACATGCATGTGAATACACTGATTTATTTAGAGTGTAAGAGTTATTTAATAAGGAGGAAAAACTGAGAGTGAATGTGTACTCCCTATAATTCATATTTGAAAAGAAATCAGTGTTAAATGTGACGATGGCCCTCCAAACAAAAACAGAATATGTATGAAAATATAAAGAATACAAAGAATGAGCAGAAAGGATATGAAAAAAGAAAGTCCATCCATTCAGGCACACAACCCTCTTATTCTCTGTCACCCTACCCGCTCTGTCTCGCTTTCTTTCCCAAGCTTGGCATCTTAATGCTAGTGCTCTAGTGCACTTATGTTAAGGTTGAATGAAGTATTGAGTGAGCGAGCCTGGAGGACACTGCCTTTTGCAGCTGCCGATCAGCAGCACACACTGATATGAGCACACATTAACAAACCTTTGCGCCCGAGTCAAAGGAATGAACAGATAAAGAAAAGGCACTCTATTCATTCTTACGCCTTTATTCAACCTGCCCTTTAATCCCAAGCCTATTGATTTAACTGCCATCTTCATTTTCTTAAACACTTTGCCTCTCTATTGTCTTCTATATTAGTTAGTTCTGTTCCTTTTTCCTCCACATGCTATCCTCTCTTTTGGTCCCCTCTTATCATTTCCCTGGATGAGGGCAGTTTATCTGGTGGCCTCTGAACTCTAAAATCAATCGCACACCTCTGTATAGTCAAATCGAGCAGTAGCACAGAAACAAGGAAGGAGATCCTGAAAAATCAAGGAGCTAGGGAGTAGAGCATATAGAGTAAGTAATGGAGTAAAAAGATGATGCAAAGGATGTAAAGGAAAACATCTTTTAAAAATGCTTATTTTTAGTTTATGAGTGAGTCAGTGAGTGGTTGTAAGAGCAGCACCACTCTAATGGTAGATGTATCCTAACAGCTGACAGAAGCAGGTGGAGACAAAACTGGAAAAAACGTAAACAAGGACACTGTTGTTTCATCCACCTAACAACAATAAAGTTTCAGCTTCTTTGCTAAATGAAGATAATAAAAATTCCTCTGATCATGAAACTCCCTTTCATATTCAAGGACTCACCTTTGGCTGCTGGCTCCACAGTGACCTTTTCGCTGAAGTTACCCCGTCCTGCAGTGGTTACGGCTGCGGCCCAGATCAGGTACTGCTGCCGGTGGTTGAGGTGTGTGATTCGGTAAAACAGCAGCTCTGGATTAGCTTCATACTCACTTGGCAGCTACGGAAAGCCAAAAGGGAAGGGAGAGTGTTGATTTGGAAGAACAAACTTGATAATGCAGTAAAATCATTTCACTTGAATACACTTTTTTAACTGCTTGTTGCTGCAATTATCTAATCAGCAAATCACGTGGCGGCAACTCGATGCATTTAGACATATAGACATGGTAAAGACAACCCATTGAAGTTTAAACTGAGAATCAGAATGGGGAAGGAAGGTGATTTAAATCACTTTGAAAGTTGTATGGTTGTTGGTGCCAGACAGGCTGGTCTGAGTATTTCATAGTCTATTGAGATTCTCACACACAAACATCTCTAGGGTTTACAGAGAGTGGTCTGAAAAAGAGAAAACGGGTGGGTAAAAATGTCTTGTTGATGCTAGAAATCCGAGGAGAATGACCAGACTGCTTTGAGGTGATAGGAAGGCAAAAAGACCTCAAATAAGCACTCGTTATAACCAAGGTATGCCGAAGAGCATCTCTGAAGTCACAACATATAAAACCTTGAAGCAGATGGAAGACCACACCAAGTCCGCCAAGAACAGGAAACTGAGTTAACAATTCTCAAAGGCTCACCAAAATTGGAAAACAGAAAATTGGAAAAATGAAAGCATGGATCCATCCTGTATATTGACGGCTCAGGCTCGTGGTGATGGTGTAATGGTGTGGGGATATATTCTTGGCACACTTTGGGCCCTTTAGTACCACTGTTTAAACGTCACGGCCTACCTGAGTATGGTTGCTGACTGTGTCCATCCCTTTTTGACCACAGTGTACCCATCTTCTGATGGCTGCTTCCAGCAGAATAGCACACCATGTCACAAAGCTTAAATAATCTCAAATAGGTTTCTTGAACATGACAATGAGTTCATAGTATTCAAATGGCCTCCACAGTCACCTCATCTCAATCCAATTGAGCATCTTTGCGATGTGGTGGAGCAGGATATTCACATTATGGATGTGCCAGCCAACAAGCTGCAGCAACTGTGTAACATGCCAATATGAAACAAAATATCTGAGGGAATGTTTCCAGCACCCTGTTGAATCTATGCCATGAAGAATTAAGGCAGTTCTGAAGCCCATTAACAATATTGCTGCTATTAACAGTGTGTGCCTAATAAAGTTCCTGGTGAGTGTATAATAAGGCAGAATGGCGAATTGCAATAGAGAGAGTCTGGTTTGGTTTGGAAACAGGCAGCACTGTAATGGCACTGTAATGACACCTATTTAAAATTAAAATTAAAATTGAATAAAATAAAAAACATTTTAACATTTTAAAGCATTACCTTTTCATTTTCTAGTAACAAGTGTCTCTTTTAGATAATTTAAAGTATATTCTGAGAACCACAAGGTAAAATCTTGGAGATGCCAAAGACAAGATTGTTTAGAGAGGCAGGCATAATGTGAAGCACTGAGTGAACATCATTTTAATATGAACCCTATATTTTCTTCTTCATTTTATACTGGTAAAACAGACCAAGATGGGATGCAAGTTAGAGAGGTTCTGGGGCATATCATATTGTGGTAGGGCAAAACGATATGAAAAGATGATGCTGCAGAGAAGGAGGGAGGGGGAGAGGCGAGCGATGCTCAGGAGAGAGAGGCGAGATGGTTGGATTGGGGGAGTGAAGCCCACTACCTTGCCTCCTCTGCTCTCCTCAGGGAGGGCAAACAGAGATATGAGAGTGGAAGACAATAGCGGACAGACAAATGAGTCAGTCAGAGATATCATGAACAGTCATACACTAATGAGGCCTATCTACTGCAGGCATCAGCAGTGATGGAGAGGAAAGGAGAGGAAAGTAACACAAACAGAGAAATGGTTGCACACAAGCAAGTATAAATACACACAAATACATGCATGAATATACTGGCACACACACACGGTCGCATACATGACCTGGAGGTGGATGTGTAATTGCAGTGTGTTTAACTCGAGCCATGTGTCCTCCTGTCTAGACATATACACATCACTGTCCCCTTAACACATATACACACAGAATCTCTCCTTTACGGCCTGCCAATCGCTATTCACCTACCCACCAATTATGCCTGTATTCCCTCAACTCCTACTCTTCACCTACTCCTCAGGTATCCCAGCGCTCAGCTATATATACACACACACACACCTGCAACTCGACTGTTGCTGTGCTGCTGCCCTCAACTAATAAATAGTATGAAAAAAAATGAAAATACAATCAAAAATTCAACACACACACACATACTGCACTGTAAGGCACCTAACATTCACTCGCCATCCTCTGAATCATATTTTACTACACCCTAGCAGTTTGACACTGTCTTAGATTTGTGACTGACAGGCACACATGCACACATGAAATGAAGACTGCAGTACAAGTGTCAAGTAGCATGAACAGTCAGGGAATGTGCCAGACCAGTAAAACCTGTAAAGACACTGCAGCATTACTGAGCTCTGTCCTAGCCTGCTGGGTTGTTGTCTGCAGAATGGTTTATTCTGTGCAAATAGATTCCAGTATTCATGTTGTTTTTCACATTTATGAGCAGGTCGCCATAAAGGAATCCACTGGGCTTTTTATTACTTCACTGTGTTCCCTGTTCATCATCTAGTCCTCTTATCTCTTGACCCTCTCTCTATTTTTCTCTCTGACTATTCTTCACCCCACTGCATCATATCCTCTCTTCTGCCCCTGCCATCACTGTTCATCCATCTCTTCATTCCCCTGTCTTCACATTTGTCTGTCATCTGTGGGCCCACTCTTTGCTTTTTCCTGCATCTATCCACCAACCCCCCACACTTTTCTGTTTTTACATTGTTTTAGCATTTCTGCCCTCTCACGTACATCAATATCTTCTTCTACACATTCTTCTCTATATTCTCCACTGAAGCTGAGGCATGGATGGAGAGATTGATAGATAGGTGGGATGGATGTATGGGTGGGTGGGTGGGTAGATGCTGGGAGGAAGAGGAGGAGTGACAGAGTGTGTGTTGCTGTAACGGATATTAAAATATTCCTCCGGCGTGGAGATAGCGGTGATCCGGGGAACGATAGAGCGAGATAATGAAAAGAGGAACAAAAGTACTCCCCCGCGCGGTGTGTCTGACCCCCCCCCCATCCCTCCTTCCTTCTCTCCAGTCGCACTCACTTACATAGTAATCATGCCGAACTCTGCATGGGGGCTTCAAGAGAGAAAGAGTGACTGAAAGAGATAGATAGATAGATAGATAGATAGATAGATAGATAGATAGATAGATAGATAGATAGATAGATAGATAGATAGATAGATAGATAGATAGATAGATAGATAGATAGATAGATAGATAGATAGAAAATGTGTGATTTGTGAATGAAGAAGTCCAAGGAAATTATGTGTATGTATATTTCTCAAAGGGAGCATTTATATAGTGCATGTACATGTATTTGTGTGCAAGTCTGCAAGCAGGATATATTTCTTGCTCTTAAATTCACACTGTTATAGAAACATGAGTTGCATATATGTATGCAACTCTATATTGCTGGTGTAATACATTTATGAGTGTATTTCTATAAGCATGTGCGTGTGTGTGTGTGTGTGTGTGTGTGTGTGTGTGAGCGAGAGTGTGTATTTGCTCTTGGCTTGTTTTCTGCCCTCGTTGATGAACAGATGAGGTTGTCCTGGCAACGTGATGAGACGCAGATATGTAAATGAGGCTGGAGGGTGAGTTTGCACGCACACACACTGCAGAATGAGGAGAGCTCATTTCACACACGCATCTCACTGAGACTGCAGCACTAGACCCCACACACACACACAAACACACGCACATGCAGAACAATGCTATAATTAAGTCAAATGAGTTTGATCTCAGCAACATACAAAATGTCTAACAGAAGCTATTTTCTGCATCGAAAAAGGATCTTGTCCCTTTTCATTACCAAGCCATGTTTGGGGTTTGTCTTGTTGCATTTTTCCACTTTAATTCATTTGTTTATACTACAAACTCTGTGCACCCCTCTTGTAACTCACCGGTTGGACTGACCCGGTGCTGGAGCAGTAAATGGTGTACTTGCGGATGATTCCATTTGGCTTGTGAGGGGGCAACCACGACACTACGACACTGCTGGCGGAGGAGGGCACAGCTTTGATGCCAGCTGGGGGTCCAGGGTCTGAATCATAGAAGAGGAGAAAAGAAAGAATTGGAGGGCTGCAGCAAATGTGAACCACTTATATTACAGGAAACAGGAAGTGGTTTTTCCCTTTCATCTTTATTTGTAGTAAATTGAATATCTTTGGGGTTTGGACTGTTGATTTGACAAAACAAGCAGTCAGAATTCAATTCAATTTTGTTTTTTTACATCACAACAACAGTCGTCTGAAGGTGCTTGTTAATATTGTTAGGTAATACCCTACAATATTAGACAGGCAAGCCTAGTGATCAATAGGCTAGCTTATTGGAAATTGCAAAAGGGATATTCTAGCCTTTTCTGCCATTTTATAGAGCACAAATCATGATTCAAGAAAATGACTGGCATTATACTAGCTGCTCATTAGCATGAATACAGAAGTATATGATTATAAACTATAGAAGTATATTGACTCTTTATTATCAGTTATAAAACACTAAATAATCTCTTATCCTGCATGACCTTATTCCTCAACTGCTAGATTCCTAACTAAGGGTTTTTCCTCAACAACCTCTTAATTATTCCTTAATAAGTATCAAACTACTAGTGAATTAATTAGAATAAGGCTTTAGTATATATTAATATATCAGGATTTGTGGCTTATTTTGATGTATGCTATATTTAAATATTTTGACTTAATCTAGAGTTAAAGGTTAGAAAACCTTGGGGGAATTGGACAACACTTGAATTTAATTCCCAAATAGTGTTCTTAACATAAAATCCACAAATCAGGGAAATGAACACATGTAACCACACATTCAAAGAGCCACATGCTGTGGTCCCCTAACTATTAGGCTGAAAATTTAAACCCAGCCTTCAATATTCTTATGCTTGCTGTCTTCTATGTTCATGCATGTAAGAGACGGAGGCAGAGAACGACAAACTGAGAATTGGCTGTTTGCACAATTGCACAGCAAACACTTTTCCATGTGCTGTGGACAGAACTGAGGGCAAAGGGAAAATACAGAAAACGTTGAGCGTTTGTGAAGAGGTTGCCCCTGGACACAGTGTCAACCCGCATCAGGGAAAAAAGACATACTCAGTTTGCCCCTGATAAACACGCACACTCACTCTCTCTCTCTTTCGCACACACACACACGCGCGCGTGTGCACACACACACACACACACACACACACACACACACACACACACACAGACACAAAAAGACTAACACAATACACATATTTGAATAGCAATTGCAGTGGGGCCAGCTCATAAAATGGAGATATGGTGGCGAAAAGAGAATAAAGGCCTTTTCTGAAATGACACTTCTTAGAATCTCTGCTCCACTCTCTCTCTCTCTCCTGCACTCTCTCTCTCCCTCATTTTCTTCATCTCCAGACGCCTGCCTTCTCTTCTGGCCCCAGGGAGGTGGAGGAGAGGCGGATACGGATGTAATCCACAGCACCGCCAGTGTAAGCACAAAATTAATTTCTCTAAGCCACAAAGAATTAATCCCTCTCCTTGTGCTGGGTGCTGGGCTAGACTTGCACACAAACAATAGTGCATGTACACACACATGCACTCATGCACACACAACTACACAAAGCCATATACACCTGCAAACACAGACTTAACCCCCCACCCATCTACACACACACACACACACACACACACACACACACACACAATCCAGATACTTACATACACAGACTGGCACCCTTAGGGTCCTTAACCACACACACACTTTTTGGCTTCTTAATTCTCATTAGCACTGGTAATGGCACATCAGAGCACAAAGAGGTTTTAATCAGCAACCTCAGCCTTACAAAGACCCCCTCTACCCCCACTGGCTCTCTGCCTCCCACACTGCAGCCTAAACCAAGAAGAAAAATAACTTAAACCTGCCCCAAAGACGTGAGCAAAGCAAATGACTTATTATTGGAGGTCAGTTCATCATTTAGTTTACTTGTGTGGATAGAGCTAATAAAAAATGGACTCACAGTCTTCACGGGTTTGGATATACAGGACATTGCTCCGGACACCATCCCCAGCCTGGGTGTAGGCCAGCACCTGGATGCTGTAGTTAGTGAACTTTTCCAGGCCTCTGAGCTCCACTTGCTCCTTGGTGGTTGTGATGTTCTGCATTTCACCCCACTCTGTTAGACAATAAGGTGGAGAGAAGATCAGACTGAAACACTGAGTCATTTAGTGATCACAATTTAACCTGGAAGACAGACAAACTCAACACACCTCCATCTGGGAAGACAGCCCAAAAGACGACACGATACCCCTTCAATACACCATGCAGTGTCATTCTTGGAGGCTCAGCCCATGTGATTACTGCCTCATCAGATGTTACAGAGATGGCTCGCACATTCTGAGGAGGCTGACTGGGCACTGAAGACAGAGAGAGAAGAGAAAAGGTCAAAGGAGTTATCTAAGCTGTGTGTCTTCAGTTATCTAACTGGATGTGCTTCACCTTTTAAATAGCAAAGGTCTGGTCATTGAATGCTGAAAAGCAGTTACAACTTGTTTGATGACTGACTTCAAGATAAAATGCAGAAAATCCAGGAATTTTTTTTACTCTTAAATATCTAGTTTATCATTAGAAGATGACGCCTTTTCCACACTGTGGAAGTGGATTGCATTAGGGGAATGGTTCTAAAGTGTTTTCTGGCATGCCCCACTTCAGAAGTTAAAAAAACAAAAAAACAAAAAAACATGCCCCTGATAACACAATTTTTCATCTTTTATTACTAAATCATTAACAATAAAAACACAAGTTTTGCTTAAATTAAGGTTTGTGTAACAGCATCAGTAAACTCTTATTTATTTTCCTTGGGAAAGATAAACGATATTCCTTGAACTTATTTTCATTCCATACTTTTTCACTAGACGTCCTCATGTCACCTGCAGTACCAGAGGAGTTTATAACACTGCATTATGGTAATCTAAAGGGTTTCAGGGTTTTTTCTTTTTTAATGCATGAAGGTCACAAACATCAAGTTAACTGAATGATTATAAATTCCATAAAAGCTTGTTCAAATGCTTTTGAAGCTAAAAAGAGATATTTACACTCAAGACCTCATATTTTTCAAAGACTGCAGCGTAACATGAATTGAATCGGAATAGTTTGGTTGAGTTTTGCATGATTTTATATACATGTTTAAAAAAAAATTCAACCATATTTGGAGTATTTGGAAAAACTGGGGTGCCCAATAGTTTTCATAAGTTCTATAAGGTTATATGGATATTGAGTTTGCAGGGGCATCTGTAAACTCAGGGTTGATGTATTTTCAAAGCTATGACTGCATTAGATAGTTGATTAATAAATCAATTAAAAGACCTTTCTGAAACCCTAAAAGGCATTTCCATATCAAACTTAAAGTGAGTAAACAGGTGATAGATAAAAAGCCCACGCCATGTGTCAAGCCTGATGTATAGGACCATTTCTCTTTCTCTGTACAAGCCTCCCTCTGTCCCTGCCAGTCCAGGTGTCCTTTCTATTGGCTACCACTGACCACGAGTCATTCAGGCTTTGAATAAAACCACTGTTGAAGATGAACAGAAGTCAACTTGTGAGAGAGGGAAGTGCAGGAAGAGAGGAAGAGGGCTGACTGAAAGACAGAGTGCAATGAAAGAGAAAGATTGGGCCAAGTCCACTGGGGAATTTCTCTGCAGCTGGTGAAGAGAAAGGAGGTGGGAGGAAGATGGAGGAAGGGAGGGAAAGGAGAAAGGGGGGATCAGAAAACTGAAACATGGTTTTGCATGAAAAAAAGTTCAGCTTCCATATTTAAATAATGAGAAGGCAACTAAACACAGCCCCATTTGCAACCTTTACCAGAAGCAAAATAAGGTTGAAAATGTGATCAAAAAGGTTAGTGGGCTCAAATGGGTGTCTCTATCACGGCTTGCTGAAACAGATCTTTTAAAATATTCTTTTAAAAAGTCTGCAAAAACAAACGTACATAAATAACTGCATTAATTTGGAGAAAATAACGATGATGAACTTGGGCTAGAGGGAGGAGGACACGGGAGTGATGGGCAGAGGAAGAAGGGAGGAAGAGAGTTAAAAGCAAGGGGACCAAGGGAAGGGCAGAAAAAGATGAAAAGAGGGATCAGGGAGACAATGCGCTCAGCTGTGGATAATTACAGCAGGAAGCTAGCACAGGGAAAGAGAGAGAGACAAACAGAGAGACAAGCTAATTATAATTATTTTTAGTATGCTTGTTGTTATCACTATTATCATAATGGCCATCAATATCACTGTCGCCACGGTGACAGCCACAGGAAAGAACTGGAGGGCTCTGTCTCTTCTAGTCCAATGAGGCTCAGCCAACTGTTCACTGGGAGGACAAATATGTATGTGATTGGTGTATGCGTATTTGCTTGTATGTGGTAGAAAAACATGCAAATGTGGATGACATATGATGTTGATTGTGAGAGATAAAATGTAATAAAAATGCCTGTCTGCATTCAGTATGAAGATGCAGTGCCCCAATGTTGAAGAAATAAAAATTGAGAAAAGACAAATGAGAGCAGAAGAAGTATAGCAGCATTTAGAGGTCTTCTTGAGAGAAAACAATGACTGAGAATCATAGACTACATATAAGACGAATGTAGCCTCCCAGTCTGAAAAGTGCATAAACTTTCATTCTTTCTACAGGAAGGAAAAAGAAAGTCTGTACAGAAGTCTATAAGACAGTGAGACTACTTCTCCCTGATGTATGACTTCAGTAAACAATATGGAGTCTATGGTCTCAATCTCTAGTTTTAAGTCTTATTTAATATGACGTGATGTTTATTTTTTAAATTATGGTCAAAAAGATGATAAAGCAGCACACAACTGCCAGAGTGCTCATTTGGAGCATAACAACTGTCAACTTACTCTAGACTTTATCTGTTTCTTAGTGGCCAAAAGTCAATTAATGCAGCCAGAACTGAAACTAATGCTTTATAATAAAGAAAAAAGGCGCAATGCCTTCGTAGTGTACATTTTAGCCATTGGAATTCTGGTTGACAAGCTAAATGGATCAAATGTAGGACAATAAACAAGGGCAAGTGTCAACCATGCTATTGCTATTAGTTTACTCCATCAGCCTCTTCCATCTCTCTCAGACTACTTTTAGGCTCATGTGTTGCACATTTTTGTCTTTTTGTTTTTATAAAAAAGATGTTTGGTCAATTTTTGTCATCAGTTTTTTTTTTTTTAAATGTCTTCAGCCTAAGAAGAGGTTTTTGCTCTCTTAAGTGCTTTTGTGTTTTAGTCATTCATCCAGTCGGCATTAACCTTTCTACCCACTAATGATCAGGATGTATTGCAGTATCTACACTCTATCTGTGTCACTGTACATGGATCACAGAGGTCATGTGTGCTGTTGGTATTTATAAGCGGTATTAGGATTTCAACAGCCAACATTCATTCCTGCTGAAGCGACATAGAAAATGCAGTAATTTGAAGTTACAAAGCATGGAATGATTTGTCAGAGATCAGACGAACAGTGACATGAGAAAAAGTGCAGTGACTATGTATTAGAGTGAAATCAGACAGAGGGTGATATTTCATCTAACTGACTTTGTACAATTCCACTGCACATATTGCACTTAGCTGTTTGAATTGTTCCAGTATTGCTACAGGTCACTAAGGTAACTCACATTTACCCTAATATACAGTACACGCAAGAATAAAATCCCTTTTCACATATGTTGACACATGTATGTATTGTTCATTGAGAGTCTCACCATCTTCCAGTGTTGTAGCATTGATCTCTGAGCTCGAAGGGCCTGTGCCAGCTCTATTGAAGGCTTGGACAACCACGCCATACTGGGCAAACTTCTTCAGGTTGTCCAGTGTGTAGACCTCACTGTCTCCAGTGGCCTTCATCTCCACAATGCTGTACTGGCCATTACTGCCCGGGCCATTCTCTCTGTAACCGATCTGGTAACCCCGGATGACCCCGTTCTGCAGCTCTTTTCTTGGAGCCTAAAGATTGCCATTAGGAAAAAAAATGTTCTCACATTAAAATGACTATTTACATTCCCACCTTGTGTTATGATGTAGACACTGATGATGTCTTAATCTATCAAATAAGACAAAAAAAAAATAGGTTAATCTGCTGGAAGCATGATCAAATAATATAGTAAGCATATAGTACTTAAATCCATTACCTTCCATGTGACCCTGATACTCTGGGATGTCACAGGCTGCAGGATAACATCCATTGGAGGACCATCGGGCTCTACAGAAAGAGAGTTTCAGCTATTTTTCTTGAATATTTAGATCAAAAGAGGTTTCTTTCAGTTTTATTGAGACAGGTATTCAATGCAAAATGCTTATTCAAGGACAGATGTCCTTTCCTTACATTCACGTGAATAAAAAGCAGTGCTGTCCAGAGACTTACGTGCTTCCTCTGTGCTGATGGTGAGTTCCTTACTGGCCTCACTCTTTCCTATAGCATTGTAGGAGTACATGCGGATGCTGTAGACAGACGCAGGATGAAGATCCACTATGTTGGCCTGGTTGTTGGTGGGAGAGATGTTTCGGGTGGCGTGCTTCAGCTCCCAGGAATCTGACAAAACACAAGAGAATAACACATTTTCCTACTTTAACAATTTGGATGGATTTTGGAAGCTATGTTTGCTTACTCCTACTTGTGATTTTAGTAATGACATTCAGTTTGAACCACAGAAAAACAAATAGCTTTGTTGTTGTTTGAATAAAGAAAAGTACCAACAGCCTAGCAATTTTCAATCTGTATGCATACAGTGAAGTATATACTGCTATTTTTACTTCAACTCCTGATGCTGTGTTACATTGATAGAAAAAAAAAAAGCAAGACTTTACTCACCTGTCTTGTTCTTATATTCAATATCGTAGGATGTAATGACACTGTTCCCATCAAATCTCTGTGTCCACCTGAGATTCATGCTACGATCTTTCACTTCTCGCACCTCTAACTCTGGAGGGTCTGGGGGCTCTGACGATTAAAATTAAATAAAGTGAACAAAAGAGGCACGAAAAAAGGAGGGGTAAAAAAAAAAGCACCAAATGAGAGACAAGTTCAGAAATAATGAAAGAAGAGCATGGTTTTGTAGGTTCTATCGCTTTAAAGAAAGGATGCTACAGTACATGCATTTCCACATGAATGCTTACCTTGCACAGTGAGCTGGATAAGGCCTCGTCCCTCTCCGTAAGAGTTGATGGCATGACAAGAGAAGAAGACTGAATCCTCACGCTCTGCTGGCTTTAGCTGAAGTGAGAAAGGTACAAAGAAAATGTCAAAGAGACAAACAATTCTATCTCTGCGTAGGCAAATTGTGCAAAGCTTTGTGATGAAGAAGTGCCTTGGTGAAAGTTGTTGCTTGACCATGCTTCTTTGGTACTTAGGTGACTCTGTTTACCGCATTGAAAGGTACAAGAAAAAAACAGTCATCAATCAAGTGCTGCGCAGCATTTTTGGTGCCAAGATTTAGTTTTTGGGATCATTTGCCACCAACCTGCCTGAAAAACAAGCTCACACACATCTTATAGATTCAGCAAGGTGCTGGAAACAATCCAAAAAGGCATTTTGGTCCATGTTGACATGATAGCATCCCACAGCTGTTATAGATTTGTCAGCTGCACATCTGTGATGCGAATCTTTTGTTCTACCACATCCCAAAGGTGCTCTGTTGGATCTGGTGACTGTGGAAGCCATTTGAGTATGGTGAACTTTGTCATGTTTAAGAAACCAGTTTGAGATGATTTAAGCTTTTTTGACATGGTGCGTTGTCCTGCTGGAAGCGGCCATTAGAAGATAAATCCAGGAGATGGGCACATTGTGATCATAAAGGGATGGACAGCAACAATATAAAGGTAGGCTGTAGCAATTAAATGATGCTCAGTTAGTACTAAGAGTCCCAAAGTGTGCAAAGAAAATATCCACCACACACTTACAACGCCACCTGAAGCACAGAATGGTATGTATGTGTATGCCAAATTTTGACACTACCATCTGAATGTTGCAGCACAAATCATGACTCTTCAGACCAAGAAACATTTTTCCATTCTTCTATTGTCCAATTTTTGGTGAGCCTGTGCCTCAGTTTCCTGTTCATAGTTAACAGGAGTGGCACCCGGTGTGCTCTTTTGCTGCTGTAGCCCATCTGCATCAAGCTTTGACATATTGTAGAGATGCTGTTCTGCATATCTTGGTTGTAACAAGTGTTTATTTAAGTTAATGTTTCCCTCAGCTTGAAGCAGTCTGGCCATTCTCCTCTGAGTAGCATCAACAAAGCATTTTCACCCAGAGAATTGCTGGTCATTGGATATTATTGGTTTGGATTTCATGTTGCTTAAATTCACTGATTGGCTGCCATGTGACTGGCTGATAAGATATTTGCATTAACAATCACTTGACCAAGTGCAGATGTACCTAATAAAATGACTGGTGAGTTTATGTTCACAAGCCTCTGTTCACAAGCCTAATTCAAATGCACAAACTGATTTAATCTTACCCTTAAGAAGCACAGACAAGGAAGGTACAAAAGTTTAGGATTGGACAGTTATGGGTGCAATCAGACATCACATGGATTTTGTGCTGGGGAGCTGGCAAGGTGTTTAATGTCTAAATTGAGTCTGACATTTGTGTTCACACATACAGTTCTGTCGGGTAATGTAGAAAATTCAGGACAAAAGTGCACATGTGAAAAAGTAAGTAGTCTATTCAATAGAAAATATTTAAAGCTCGTGCATTTGTCAAATGAGTAAGAATCACTGTGGCATTTCAACAGAATCTACATCTTCTACCATATTTTTTGTTTTGTTTTGTTTTTTTACCTTGAGTGTAGACAACACCTCATCAGTCTTCTCATTGGGACTGGTGGTAATGGAGTATCGGGGGTTGCGATCAGGGTCAATGACGGTGTCGCCCCTTTCCCAGCGAATGATGATGGGCCATTCTCCCCTGGCTGTGCAGTTCAGCTCCTTCACATGACCCTTCTTAGCCATGGTAGTGTTGGGGTGACTGGTGATCATTGCTGGAACTGGTAGGAGGAGGGAAATGGAGTGTGAGATGAAGAGAAGGCAAGAACAAATGGGGTGAAGCAGGAAGAAATGGCAACAGTAAACAGATTGATGAGAGGAATGTTAAATGACAGAAGCAGAGAAAAGAGGAGGAGGGAGGAAGGAAGAAAAAGAGAGAGTAAGTGGATAATAAGCAGGGTTTAAGTGGAAAAGCAGAAAGAAGTGAAATCGCTGAGAAGAGAAAGGTGGAATAACTGGCAGTTGAAAAATGCGGAGTTCACAGTAGCCAAGTTCCATTGCAGTAAAGTAATGAAGAGCTGTGGTCAATGAGGTAAAGTCAATAAACCTCCTTCCTCATTCTCTAATAGTTAACATTGGGGTCTAGGTGAATGAAGAGGCAAAAACGATACACTCTACCTTTCATGTACACTCTATACACAAAATCCCTTTACACACTCAATCTTCTCTCCCCAACAGACACACGGGCACACACACTCATTTGCACACACACAAAATATCGATCTGAGGAGGCTTCTGCTGTTTTGTTTTCATCACTTATTCATCTCACCCTCCCCCTTTTCCTCTTCCCCTCCCTCTCCGCTGAGTGAAACAGACAGAATTGAGGGAGGCAGAGGAGAGGAACAGTTCAATCAATAACACTAACACCAGAAGGAGAGAGAGAGAGACAGAGCAAAAGGGGCAACCCTGCGATAGAAAAACATGATGAAACTAGTAGATAGATTTATGTGCAGCTTGTTATATGTGTCTGTGTGTACAAGTGTCAAAAGGTGCCAGAATATTAAGCCATGACATCTCTGTCGTGATTACAGATTTTTTTTGTAAGGTCAATGTACTGCATACTAAAAAATATATTGGCATCATATAACGCTCTACTAGATGCTGACAGTCTGTGTGTATGTGCGTGTGTGTGTGTTTGCATATGCATTCTCCCTGTGGAGTTTCACATTGCATTACATAGGGTGTTACTGATGGCGAGGGCAAGTTGAAGACATTGATTGCAGATAATGATTAAGCGCAAAGTCATTTTGATCATCTGTAGACAGATCTCTAGACTCAAAAGATCAATTGCTCAGTTGCTCACTTTGCCAGTGTCTGTTGCAGATGCACACACACACACACACACACACACACACCACACACTTTTGCTGTTCTATACTGCATGTTTTTTCTCTTATATCCACTTGAGCACTTGAGCATCCTAGATTGCCTCACTGCAGTCATCTATGCAGTGAAGAAGTTGTGGTACCCTGCTACACTGGCCTGTGCAAGTCTGTATACTTACTCTTAACTGTGAGGACCATGCTCTTGCTGATGTCTGAGCCCACCCCATTGGAGGCCTGACAGAGGTAGAAGCCACGATCCTCTTCCAGGACATGCCTGATAAGTAAAGAGCCATTATTCATGATCTGAATACGGCCCGTCAGAGGCACAGGGTGGTACTGCTGTGGGTTCCCAATACCCGCTGGACAGAAAGAGAGAGGGAGCAAAGGAAAAGGTGATTATGATGTAGTAAACTGGCAGCATCTGCATTTTACTTTGTACTGTATAGATATGACGATGGGCAGACAAAAGCTGACAGAGGAACATCACAGTATATAAATGAAGAATTTAGGATCTAATAAAGATCATGTACCTAGTGCACCTTTGGCATGCTTCCACATGACCTTAGGAGGAGGGTATCCATCAACAGAACAGTTCAGGATAGCTGACTTCCCATAGATTCCATCCTGGTTGTTGGGCTGCACCACAAACCGAGGAGGCACTAGAGAGAGATAAGATGAGAAGTGAATAAAAAGACAAAACTAAAATACATTAAATATTGGTTTGTTATTTCTACACTGGTTCAGTTATTTTTGATTATGTCATTATTTCAATGAAAGTTCAATGAAGTTTAGAGAGGAAATACAAATGAGTATCAATTTAAGGGAAACGTATATAGTTATACTAAGAATCCTCTTCAGCTGGTATCTTGATATCTGAAGTTGGTGGAGAGCACTGTTTAACAAGCTAATCAGATGAGTTGAGATCTGGTGACTGCTAAGGCCATGGAGTATAATTCAAATACATTTTTAACTCATCAAACTATTCAGTGACCCTTTGCGATGTCCGTGGATGGGGGCTCTGTTGTCCTGGGAGATATCACTTATGATAGAAAGGTGATCACTCTGTACTGACTTTCAGTGGCCATTCCCTTTAAGAAGACAAGTGTACTAAAACCATGCAAACTACAACCCCCACAACACAACAGTATTACTGCATCCTCTCACTGTAGAGGTTACAGTCCTAAGTGTAGTATCGCATCTCATATTTGACAAGTTGTCCCAAAAAGGCTTTTGTAAGGATTGACAAGTAAAATAGGCAGTTCAAAATAATCCTTTCTTCAAATGTTAATGCACTGATGCTTATTTTATGATCTTAACAAAGAGAGAAAAATCAAACGTTTTTAAGGATGTGCAGGGGTCCCTTAATACTTTTTAAAGTTTTTCTAATTTTGCTGTGTTATGTTTTGAAAAATGTGGCACTAAGTAAGAAGGGTTTCCTTTTTCTTCATTTGTCTTTCATCCCTTTCTAAATATCACTTTTGTATTCTCTTTTTTGCTCCCTTTCTTTTCTTACCTGTAACTGTGAGCTGCCTCTCTGTGCTGACAGTGGCAGCATCATTGCTGGCGATGCAAGTGTAGTTCCCATTGTGCTTGAGCGACACCTTGGATATCTGGAGGGAGCTCATGAACTCCTTTGTATCAATAGTGATGCCCGAAGAGGGCACAATCTCCTGGCCATCCTTGCGCCATGTGATGCGTATGGGCATATCTCCAGATGACACCACACAGGCGATGTACATCAATTTACCGATGGAAGTTGGGGGAAAGTCAAATGGCTGGATCAGTGGAGGAACTGAGAGAGGTAAAAAAAGACAGAGACAGAGGATGAATGAGTCCAAAAAACAAAACAAAACAATGTCAGTTACAGTGTCCAAGGTATAGTGGGACAGGGAGGGTGAATAGATATGCAGAGACAAAGTGTGGGAGAATTGATAAAATGAAATAAAATAATTAAGAGATCAAAGAGAGTGGAAAAGAAAAAAGGCAAGGGCACATAAAAAGGCAAGGACAGACAGCAGGGTGAAATAAAGGGTATATAGAGAGAAGTCAGAATAAGGCAAACAGGGAATGAAAATAAAGAAAAAAGATGAATGGAAACAGTTAGAGGGTTGTTTAAATGAGCAGGGTGAGTATAAGGTGAAGACACAGATTGTAGGCAGATATGAATAAATGAAGTATAGAAAAGAGAGAGGAAGTCAAATGTGAGGACATAGAGAGGATATGGGCAGACACAGTTTTGAAGATTCAGGGGCATTGAGAGGACATGAAGTGGGAGAATGAGTGGTATAAAGGGAGAAGAGGTGAAATGAGAAAAACAGTGAAGAGATAAAAAAGACTGCCTTAGATTGGGCATGGTTCAGAATCTATCATTTTCAGCTGACAGACTGATTGGTAAACCAGTGGTCCAACTGTTTCTGCGACTACAGGAGATCAAAAACATGATTTCTTGAGTCTTTCATCTAAGCCTGCACTCCCAAAGCTTCTGTAGCCCGGCCTACTAGCCCACTACCCACTCTGCCCCCTACCAACCCCTCCACTCCACCCCACCCTGCCCTGCTAAAGCCAGCCCATAATAGCTGTTCTAATTAGAGCCCCATCCACAGGGGGAAGAAGAGTGTTACTATGGATACCGGCAGAGGTGATGGTGGTGGTTTGGAGTGGGGGATGAGGGGAGGTTGTTGGTGGTGGGGGTGGGGGGTGGTGGGGCTACAGCTGAGACATCTGGGGGATTTAATCGGGGCCTCGTTAAAATTCATCTAATTAAATCAAAGACATGACGAGCACGCATTCATACAAGCTCATACCTAAACCCGGCAAATGTGTGCATGCACACGAATGAGCACGCAAGTGTGCCTGCATACTCACATGCGCATGTATGCGCAGACCACCGAGCACCATAAATTTTAGGCGTCATGCCAATGTCAAGCAGAAACACACACACGCCACACTCAGACTTGACAACTTCCTAAAACAAACACGTCATTCTGTTGCAGCTGAGAACAGAGCCAAATAACATACAAGGTGACATGCAGAATACACAGTCACACTTAACGTTGGAGCACACACACACACAAACACACACACACACGCACATGAGTATGATATGCATACACACAAATCGTATACAACAGCTCTCCTGGTCTATGTAATTGCTGAGTGGTTGAGAGCTCACACTAGGCCACTCCGCCCCTTAATCAGGGGTTATTAGAGGCAATGCATACAGCTTTGTTCTGTCTTCTCCCTCTGCTTCACTCACATCATCTTGCTTCAAACCAGTGTTGCTCTCTTTTCATGCCTCTTACAATCACTCTCATTAGCAGTCATAATTTCTTTTATTTCATGACACAGTAAAACAAAGCCCGATTACTATCAATTCTGGCTCTATACCTTTTTTTTTTTGTATTTCTTAATTGTTTAACCTATACAGCTTTTACCCCCTGATCTGTGTTTGTCTTTTCTGTTTGTTGTTATTTTGTACAGCACTTTGGTCAGCTCTATTGTTGCTTTATAATTAAAGTGGTATGGTACGGTAGTATATTAATCTATTTTCTATTCACACAACTTAAACTACTAAGAAGATTATATGCATTCTTGCATTATAATGCTCCTACTGATTGTGGTTTTTTAATGTTTGGCAATGAAGCCTACCCAAAAAATCATTTTCTAGATTGTGAACTCTGTGACTTACCTTTGACAGTAACATAAACAGTCTGTGTGATAAAGAGTTGTGGTTGGATGAGCACACTGCAGACATAGGCCCCCTCATCCATCCCCTTCTGAACATCACTGAGCTTTAGAGTCCCGTTCTCATACACCACCTGGAAAGACATCAATAGTATTGAATTTAAATGAGAGGATGCTAAGACCAAGTATGGCTCACACATGTGAGATATATTTGCTCTGCCCCTTCATTTTTTTCTCCTCTTTTTAGAGTTTCCAGATTGCATCCAGTATTTTTTTCTGTGTACTAATAAAACAAATAGGAGTAAAACAGGATAAATTAACAGGCCTATATCAAGCAATAAAAAGTGACACGGGGCCTATCGACGGCACTGGTCATTACCACAGTGTTTCTGGCAGTAAAATTCCTTTTTTTATAGTTAAATGCTTGCTTGAGCTTTCATTATATAGACGTGGGAAGCATAAAGGTCACCTGCTCTATGTAAACCTATGATATGTGAAATTAAATTTAACATTCTAATACAAATGTATTGATATGCATGCAAATATGTCTATTATTGTCTAGCTATCCTTCTGATATACTAAAAAACAATACATGACTACTATATAAAGTTATGAGGTTCAGTGTTTTATGATACACACAGTAATTATACAATATTTCTAAATAACAGCTGTACAATGGGCCAGATGAACCTGAGCCTTTTGCAGTTAATCTATATAAAGGGTGAGAAATATGTTTATAGAATAAATGTTATATAGTGCTGCATGAAAACCAATGCAAGGATATATTTTTATTTATCTAGTTCTTTATTTTGGAGCAAAAATGTAGAGAGTTAACTCTACCTGGCGATGGTTGTCAGGCAGTAGAAGTCCCTCCTTGTACCAGTTTATTGAATAATAAGGGTACCCAATCACACGACAGTTTATGAAAGAGTTTCTTCCTGCCACCGCAGTGATATTCTTCATTGGTCGAATCCTTGGAGGACCTGATGGAGAGAGCGAACGAGGAGAAAATAGGGAAAGAAATGGAAAAACAGAGAGATGGGTTGATCAGAGGGAAGAGAGGGGAAAAAGAAGTGTATTAATTGACAGTGTCAGAAGCAGGTCACGGGAATTTTAGGAATAACGGGGAGGGTGACAGGGAAGGGAGCTGGGGAGAGGGAGTGGACAGAAGAGGAGAAAGGCTTGCAGAGGAGAGGGAGAAAGAGAGGTTAAAATTACCTGCCTCAGTGTTAAGAGTTTCTTTTCTAAAATCATACTGGTGGAAACTGTTTCTGAGCAATACTATCCAGACTAAAACCCTCCCACCCTCAGATGCTTTCTCTGGAAAATGTGTTCCACATACATGTGGGGTCTTGAGGATTTTTAAACAGAGAGATGGGTTGATCAGAGGGAAGAGAGGGGAAAAGAAGTGTTTAAGACCTAAGACATTACACATAAGGCATTTAGTAAGCTAGGTTTAAAAATATGAACTCAAAAAAGGCTTTTGAAAGTTTCAAGTTTTGATAGGGCATAAATTTGATTTAAAAAGTTCATGGCTCATGTCTTTGTTTCTTTGATTGTTTCCTGTAGGAGCAAACTCAAACTAGAAACACAGGAATTCTACACTTCTGTGCAGCAACAATAATGATGTTGTTTACAGGTCAAATTGGGCTAGGGATGGTAATTTTATTTAATGTTACTGACATTTAAACACACCTGGATTTAATATAATTCACTTCCTAGGTATTGTGACAGACATATTGTTTTATTTGTTCTGTGTAACCTGAAAATATTTGCTCTGAGAATTGTCCTGAAAATCCCTGATGGTTATGCTACATGCATGCAATAGTGAGACTGAGCAATAGTGACCACAACAGGTAACTAGTAAAAAGCTTGGCTGCTTCAGTATGAATTATTGCCAAAAGGCAAAGAAGGCTGTGGGCAGGCAAGCAGACAGACAGACAGACAGACACAAAATGTGTTTCTGTGTAGCATTGTTAGAAGACACTGGGAGCTATCACTCAATCATCTGTCACTTCTTTTCTGACCTTCTCACCACTGTTCGTCTTGTATCTTTGTTTTTGTCTCTCCTTCCAGTCCCCCTACCTCTCGCTACGTCTCCTTCTCTCCCCCCACTTTCGCAGTGTGTGCCTACCTTTGAAGTCGCAGCTCTGACGAGTCAAAGATGTATTATTCAGTAGCACCATCGCACACAAACACAGATATGGTGTTTGTGTGACACGTGTGTGCTCAGCTATGTCTGTGTGGCTCAGACTGCTTGCTGTGGGTCCCTCACTGAATGAGATAAGTTGGGTGTATCACATTTGAGTGAGTGGATAAGCATAATACTGTGCTGCTGCATTTCTGAATGTGTGTCAATTTATGTGTCGTGGCTGTATTTGTGTCAGTTTGTGTTGCATGTAGGCCTGAAACTCACTGGCAGCGGGGCTCATTCTCACTCCAATGATCATTCTGGCATGTCTGCTTCGAGCAGACTCACATGTCACAACTACGCATTTCACCAATGGACAATGAAAGGCGAGATAGAGAGAGAGAGAGAGACAGCGAGTGATACAGCCCTGTTCAGTGGTGTCACTCCTCATTCTTGTCATCTCAGACGACAGTGACATCACCTGTCCTGTCACCAGAGTTTACCATCTCTCCCTCAACATACACTGCCACTCCTCTTCTTTCATTCTTCTCCCATTTCATGTATTCTGTCTGACCTCCATCTCTATCCTTTATGTCATGTCCTTAATGTCACTACTTCTCCATTAGCAACTCACAATATGAAGCTGCAAAGTCTCTATTTGAACATTCTCTCTACCTGCAAGCATGCCTATGTGTGTACATACTGGTGTGCATGCACGTAGATAAAGTTGATGGATGACTTGGTGTATTTGTTTTATCCATGTGTGAGTTCACACGACCATATGTGCAGAGCTACAGCAAATCAGCAAACAGGACGCTAAGCTGGAGGAGACAGACTACACAGAAAAGAAGACAGAGAGAGACAGATAGAATATATGGGCGCCTGGAGTAACAAAACACTGCCTAGAAAGATTAATATGTAGGCGTAAAGATGGACAAACAAGAAAAAATAAATAAAAAAGTGAACAAAGGAAAATCTAAATATATACATATATATGAGGAAGCAAAACACATACAGAGATAGAGGTAGAGATATAGAAGGGTACAGGAAAGGGTGGGGTAGGGGTCAGGCTATGAAAAGCCTCTGTATGACTGATATTGAAAAGTAGACAGGCACCTCTTACGTTTATGCGCGCTTGGTACTCAGCACTACCGGCTGAGTTTCGTGCGGCGCACCGATACACTCCACCATCACGAATCTGTGGGTTGCTGACGTTCACGTGGCTCACGGTGCTGCCATCAGACAGTGTGTACTGACTGGCTCTGACACGTGACAGATCTCGGGCCACGGGCTCATCATCCAAGGTCCAGGTGATGGTGGGTGGAGGCGCTCCTTTGGCAGCACACATCAGGGAAAAGGGTTCACCTGGGACTACCACCCTCTCACTGAAGGAGGCAACAATACGGGGTGTGCCATCTGAGAAACAATCACAAGAGATGTGAAGTGTGAATTTGGAAGAAAATTGTTACTTTTGCTCCTCTTTAAGCTAATTTCCTGCTCCATATTTTTATTCTTGGATTCTGTTAGAGTAACTTTGCATGATTCACAGTCGAAGATATTGGTGCCGCCCCTCAGTTTGGTCAGCTGTAAAACAAGCCAATCAATTTAGCTCCATCTTCCTTTACAGGTAACCTCTCTTTAAGCCCACCCTCTTCTGACTGAACAGCAGGTAGGCGGGGCTCACAACCAGAGCGGTCTCAAACTCCTGGCCTGTGGGCCACTTCCCTTTTTAACATTTCGCTTCCCCTCCAATTAAGAGGAGTTATCGAAATGTCAAAAAAGTAACTTAAAGGGCCAATTTGTCTTATATTTTTACATCAAATCATGGGCCAGAAGTAGGGGGCAGGGCCAGATGCAGCCTGCGGGCTGGAAGTTTCCTCTTTCCTTGACAGAGCTATGAGCAGAAAAAACTGCCTGACATAGAGTGCTCTGAGCAGGCTAAAGCTTGAGCTTTCATCTCACAGAGATTACTTGTACATACAGTATTGAGTAAAAGTCTTGACCTATGCCTCATCTCTTTTTCTTTTGCTAGAAAAATGGGAAATAGGAACATCAATGTATTGAAATGTGCAACTATACAGCATATAAGACAAAAAAAAAGTTTGTACAATTCTAACAAGCTTGAAAGTCAATATTTTTCATTGAGTTCTATGTGTAGATGCAACACTGGTTCATCTCTCGAGTTAGATGTCTCTTTTATGCTTGAATGCCTACTTAATAAGTAAGTGTTAAGTGGCTTAACAAAAACAAAAACAAAAAACAAAACAATCACTCCTCTGAAAATGGTCAGGTACAAGGACCCAATTGAAAGTGAGTAAAAAAAAAACAGTCAGTTTCCAAAGAAATCCCTTAAGACTGCCTAGAGAACTATTGATCAAGACCGCTTAAAAATTATAATATAGTCTGGCTCCTTGAAAGCAAAATATAGGGAAATTAGGGGTGGCTCAGGACTTTTTCACAATACTGTATGTTGACATTATTATGTAAAACTTTGGCCATATTTAACCATCTGAGTTCTGTTATAGTCATCATAGCTGGTCACTCTAACTCTAACAATATCCTAACCCTTTTGGAGAAAGGCAAAGCAAAGCAGACTTTTTAGGGGAAAATATGGATAGTTCTTGATGTGTGTCAGTTAGAATTATTATTTTCTTTGACTTAGGAGAACAATTCGATAAAAACTAAAATTACGTATTCTGATTGCCTAGGATTAGAGACAGCATTGGAGTTGGGATTTTCAACAGAGACTCCTTAGACTTCAGAGGGTTAATATGACCCATTGTAACAGTATATGCATAACAGTAAATAACAAAAAGCAGTCTATCTGCTCTTTATGTTTTTTTTTCTATATATGAACAGCTTTGAGTAACAGGCACACAACTTGTTATAAAAAGTGGAAACGTAATATATTTGCTTACCAGCATTTTTTAAAGGTGTAAATATGTACTCCAAACCATCTGTAAATATAATCTTATTCAAAAGTGTTTCTTACTCTGGCAGAAGTTTAATACACCTGGGCACCTCTAGGTGCATGAACAGTCATAAAACTGTACACCAACACGATGATGATCCCTTTCCATACCTTCTAGGAGAATGATGGAGAAGTCTTGGGCAGTCTGGCCCTTGCGCGTGGCAAAGCACTGGTAAGCACCCGAATGTCTTTTTTGTGCAGCAGAAATGAACAGTGTCTCATTGTGAGCACCCTGGATGGAAAAGTGCTGATCAGGCAAAACAGGTTCTGTGTTGCGGTACCAGGACACAGTATAGTGGGGAGAACCTTGGACAGCACAGGAAAGGATGACAGTACTGCTGATCCCTGTCTTCAGATTTTTGGGAGACAAGGTGACCCGCAGTGGCTCTAGAGGTAGGAGAAGGAAAAAGGTAAAGCAAATTAAATAAGAAAAATAAAAGGGATGAATTGGAAAGCAGCAACCAAACATTGAAGCAAGTTATTACCTAAATATTGAAAGTACAAAAATGGGTGGATGTCCCTCAGGCACTAAAGGTGTATTATCTGCATTGCTGAACAAGAGCAATTTTTATTGAGCTGTACTGTGCTGTTCAGGGAACACAAATCACATGTTGGTATGGTAAGTCTGTGGGTTTTGTCGTATCAATTTTTCTGTCATAATCTTTGTGTGTGTGTGTGTGTGTGTGTGTGTGTGTGTGTGTGTGTGTGTGTGTGTGTGTGTGTGTGTGTGTGTGTGTGTGTTCTAAGCAGTGAGGAAAACTGAGACAAAAAGGAGAGAAAATGTCAGTGAGCAATAAAGCAGCTGGTGTTAGGTGCTGGAGGCTGCTGAATGTGTGTGAGCATGCATGTGTCTGTGTGACAGTGAACGTGTAAGACTTTCTTCATGGACACTGAGTGTGACTGTATGGTTGTCCAAGTGTGTGTGTGTGTGTGTGTGTGTGTGTGTGTGAGTGTGTGTCCCACCTTGCATGCCCTGTCACTGGAGGTTTGTAGGCTGTGCAATGATGTGCCCTGTGGCGCCAGAGTGCTCAGTGTCCACTAACTCATCTTCCAGCCACCCTCAAATTTCATCTCCTATCTCTACCAACTCCACATCGTCCTTTCAGTGTTCCATATCTTCTTTGTGTGTCACCTTTTAACATCGCTTATATTAACAGACATAACATATATTAGATAACCTTCTCCTCTCTCATACACATCCATTGAATATGGAGCAACAGGCCTGCATGACCACTGTTCTCTGTCACTGTGGAGACGCTTCACTGCAGTTTGACAACACAGTGGGGGAGCAAGCCATCCTTAAATATCAAGTTCATGCTCGACCTAGATGAGGGTGGCCATAGCAGAACCAACAGAGCTTAAAAGATGTCTCTATTGAGGTTTGTGTCCTGATCTCACGTTTACAACTTCTGTCCATTGCACTCAAGAGCTGTTTTAGTAGGACACCGGAGGACAGGAGAAGCAAATTAAATATTTACCCACCTATCACATTGAGATGACCCGTCACCTCTTTGGAGCCAAAGCTGTTGGTGACCTCACAGATGTAGTTGCCGCTGTCCTCGAGTCTCAAGTCTGAAATAGTGAGACCAGTGATGCGTCGTGTCCAGCGAGAGTCTGCTGGTAATGGTCGACCATCCTTTAGCCAACGGATGGTCGGGTTTGGATATCCAGAGGCGATGCAGGGCAGCTCCACACTATGCCCCACCTGCACCTCACCGGACTGGAAACTGTCTAGCACTGACGGGGTGGACTCCGTAGGGTCTGTAGGTGATATGGGTCACAGAAATGTTTTACTGATTTCAAACACCAAAACTGTAGAAAACTAAAATCTAAAACTAAAGAGACAAGTCTCTGTTTCATACAGTAACTTGTTGCCTACCCAAAACTGAGAGCCTGGCTCCGTTGCTCTGGCGAGTCTCTCCACTGTACTTGTGCTTTGTGATGCAGCGGTAGGTGGAAAGAGCATCTTCCTTCTGCACTTCGGAGATATACAGCGTGCCAAATGAGGTCAGGAAGAATCGGTTGCCTGTGGAGAACAGCAGAACAAGAGCGGGTCAAAAAAGCTTCTATAACTTCTCATGATCCACAAAGGTGACCTTATAGATACTATATGGAAAAAGCATTGGGCCACACCTCTTAATGTTTGAACTCAGTCCCACAGCCACAGGCGTATAAAATCAAGCATCTAGCCATGCAGTCTGCCTTTACAAACATTTTTTGCGAAAGAACAGGCCATTCTAAAGATCTCACTGAATTCAAGTGTATCTGTAATAAGATGCCAATGTTCCAGCGAGTCAGTTTGTGAAAATTCAAACACCAAGTTGCATTATTGAAGTTGTATTATTGCAAAGTGGAAGTGTTTAGGAACCACAGCAGCTCAGTCATAAAGTGGCAGACCATGTTAAGTTACAGAGTGGGATCACAGCATATGGAGAAGAATAGTGGATAAAAATTTCCAACTCGATAACTGCACGAATCCAAACCTCCTCCGGCATAAACATCAGCCCCAAAACTGTGTGACTGTAGCTTCCTCGTATGGGTTTCCATGGCTGAACATTTTCTGTAATTGTAATGTGTAGGTGACCCAGTACCTTTGTCCGTGTAGTGCATGTGTGCTACTGAAGTGTTGGGGGTACCAGCCTTACCATCATAAGACCTTCTTAAACACTGAGCACACTTGCTAGAATAAAAATCACAGTTTTTAGAATATATGTCATCAAAAGACCCAACCACAGCACTTAGGTGAACAGACGGGTGCTTTTAACTGACTCTGTCCCATTCTTCTAGCAAGATGTACACAACAGAAAAGACATATGAGAGGAACAAGAAATGGGAGAGGGGAGTTATTGTAAGCGTTAATAATTGATGTGTCAGTGTGTGTTATGGTAACAGAAGATTAGCGTCATTTTCATGTTGCATCAGTGACTGCTTGGACTGGCTCTGATTTATCTGCATGTCAATAGAGAGAGTATCTGCACATGTGTGTATGTGAGAAAGAAGAAAAAGAGATGGAAGGAAAGGAGCTGAGAAGAGTGTATTTCAGTGTTTCATTCTTTCCGCTTCTCTGAGCCTTTTTGTATTCTGTTCCCCTAAAGGGTTATTTTAGACAGCGTGCACTTCAGAGTTTGTAGTAGATTGCAGATTGTTTGGTTATGTGAATGCTATTACAGTGTGTGTATGTACATGCGTGTGTGTGTGTGTGTGTGTGTGTGTGTGTGTGTGTGTGTGTGTGTGTGTGTGTGTGTGTGTGTGTGTGTGTGAGAACATGCTGGCTGTTGTTTGCCGTACACGATGTTTCAATGTCTCTTTGCAGTGTTGACAAGAGAGAGCTTGAGTAAAACGCAGGTGCATTGAATAGTTGAATACTGGAAATATGTGCCAAATATACAAACACTCACTTACTCACTCTCTCTCTCACACACACACACACACACACACACACACACACACACACACACACAGCTCCAAGCAATAGGTCAGCACCTAGTCATAGCACATCTTTTTTTTTCTTTTTTTGGAAACACTTAAGAGTTCTAGCAAATCAGTTGGTTGATGGAAAGCAGTACTGTAGTGTTAAAACTGTACTCCTACTTTTTTTCATAGTTAAATTATACAGCTTTGTTGACTAGATGATTCAAATGAGTTATTATTTCTTTATTTTGTCTGGCAAACTGTGACAAAATTTGTTTAATGAATATATTCATATGTTTAATGTGTATTAAATGTCAATAACCAAATTTGTGTGTGTGTGTGTGTGTGTGTGTGTGTGTGTGTGTGTGTGTGTGTGTGTGTGTCTCCTGCCACAATGTGTGCAACAACAACAATCAATGCACTTTATGGCTGCACAGCTCCATCCAAAGGAGATTTATTAAAACAGTGAAGACTGGCCTGGCTTCCTGCCACACACAGACTAACAAGACTGAGATATGGAGGAGAGACAAGGCTGCACTTCTTCACCGCAGTCACACCTTGGAATTAACCTCTGGTAATAAATAGAGTCCATAGGGTCTTTGCGTTTGCACTTGTAAATCAATAATTTTTTGTTGTCTTAATTGTTAACGCAGTTTAAAATCTTAAGTAAAGCAGGACTAATAGAATTGTCAACATTTTGATTCATTTTGATTCAGTTCTCAAGAATCAGATGACCTTTCAACTTTCTGGGTGTATTTGTTTATAATTTGATTGGCTGTATTCACCTAGGCAAATCTGATCGCAATGCCACATAGCCTTTCATTGCAACTCAATCCATTATTTGTGTTTTACGCAGAACAAATTGCTTCTGCTAACAAGGACTTTTTATTCTGTGGGCCTCAGTTGCACAGGCCTAGAGACCAGTTGGTGACCCCTTGGCAGCCTCTGGTTGCTAGGGACAAATGTGCATTCCCTGGCCAGTTGGGGAGTGATTGCTGCCTATTGCTAGGACAAATCAATTGCAAAGACAGTACTGCACCAAAAACTACTTTGTAATGCTTTGGTCATTAGCAGATTGCTGTGGTCGCCCTTAGCTTGCATGGAAGATACTGACTTGTTTACAAAACTATGGTGGACTACAACAATCTGCTAATAACTGCAGCAACTGCAATGAGGTGCACTGCATACCTTTTTACAAACAATTTCACCTAGCAACTGCTAGCAACTTCAACCGACCACTTGCCAACCAGTTGGGGAATACGTATTTTCCCTAACAACTGGTGGTTGCCAGGGTGGTCACTGAGTAGTCTCTAGGCCTCTGTGACTGGGGCTTTATATAATTTATCCAAATAGAGCCTCTTTGTCCATACCAGGTGTAAATGGAGTCTTGTGCCAAAATATTGAACAATTATTTCTCAGATTTTTTAAATCCATTTTTTTTAAATCAAATGAAACATCATCATAATAGTTGTTTTATTTAACCATTTTCTTAACCAGAGTCAAAGGGCCACTAGAAGCAAGCTGATAATGGGCAAGAGATATTCTGGAGAGGTCGTGATCTATCACAGGGCTTACACAGAGAAAGACAACCATTCATATTCACAGTCAATTCAGAATCTCCAATTAACCTAACATTCAGGTCTGTAGACTTGACTTATCTGTTAAGTCATTTTTTGCTGATCAACTAATCAACTATTAAAAAAGAGGATTTAATGCATTTGAACTATGTGTAGAAGAGGCATTACAATTTTTTTTTGTGTGTCTGTAACTAGGCTGTCACATTCTGAATATGCATACACACAGCAGTGTCATCTTGTGCATCTGCATGGATATATGAAAGTTCAGACACGCGTGTTTTCATCTGAGTCAGACTGTTGTGCTGAGTGCTAAGCGACGTAAGCTGTAATTTCCAAGCCTGCCCTTTTGTTCCAACCTAGGTATTAAGCCTTACAGGATAATATGCACTTGGTGAGTAGAACCCTGTATAACACACTGCTACACCCTGTCACAACATGCCTGGAGAGAGAAAGACAGACCAGAGGGGGGTGATGGGAGGAAGAGTAGTGGGTAGAGTAAGAAATGGCTAAGAATGGAGGAAAGAAAGTGATGCAGGGGACCTTAATGAAAAGGAGCTTGTCACTGCTAGCTGTGAAGGAAACTTACGCCAGCCTTTCTCACTATTTTTCTATTCTCTTTTCTTATCTTGTGTTTCTCTCTTGTTCAGACTGCATAATGATACAAGGGGAAAAATGCATCCTTCATCCATTTCTTTGCATGACTGATTGATTTATTCTATAATAAATGTATCATGCTTTACAGATACAGATACTTATACAGATTTTCTTTTCAGCTTTCTTTCTTTGCATCACAGAAAGCATGCTGGGAAAAGTAATTCCCCAAACCAAAATATATTCATCCAGAATGAATATTGAAAAAACAAACTAGAATTCCATATAATTTAACTTTTATACTAATTATAGATTGTTTTGGCAGTACTGATGAGCAAAATTGTGCATACACATGGTTTCTATTTATTTATTAATATGCAGAAATTTGCTTTGCTTTAAAACCATTTAGAAAAGCAACCAAGCGTTGACTTTAAATACCAAAAACCTTGTAAAAGTTGCCCAAGGACAAATACAAAATACTAACAGATGGTTTTTTGAGAAGCCTGATTTACCTCTAAATCACATTAGCTATTCGGTTGCAGCATGCAGTTTCATAAGTACAATTGCAGTGGTATAACAGATTTAAGGTGGACCATTGTATAAAAATTGAGGGTAATCATTCAGTGCACATCTGATCTGATCTGTTTTGTTTTTTAAGGCAACCAGCATGTACAGATCTCCTTTTCTCAACTGCCTTTTGGTCATGGTCAGCATAGCTGATAACACTAATAATCATTATTTTGTGATACATGGTAGACAAGTGGTGCTCCAATTCTATGATTTTAGTGTTTATCCTGTATATAAAATTAAGTTAAACACTGAATAATAAAATCATCATGCTCTATTTTCCCTTGACTACTGATATTTAAATTCTAGTCACTCTCTGCTTCCCTGCTCTCTGTAGAGATGTGACACACCTAAAACAGTGAAGAGGGTGCAAGCAGCGATGGCAAAAGGCAGTGGAGTAGAGGAAGGGTCTGGACCTACAGGGAGGAAGACGGCAGATGGAGATTGATGGAGGGAGAGATAGGGAGATAAAGAGAAACATGCCGCTGGGAGTGACAGAGGAGGGAGTGAGAGTGAGAGGGATGAGGGGCCTACAGGCCTGAGAGCCATACATGGGTAAAAACAATTCTTCTACATCTTTCTCCATCCTCCTTTCTCTCTCTCTCTCCTTGCAAGCCTCTCCTTGTGGGAGAGGAGATCAATTCTCGTCTAGTCTGCCTACGCCTCCAGGAGTTTGTTGATGTTGTTTCTGAGTGTGTGTTTGTATGTGCTTCTGTGTCTGTATTTTTTTTATTTTTTTTGCTGTAGGAAGCAGGATGAGAATTTTGAGGTCTATCCTACACCCATGGGAGGTGCAAAATCCTCTCACTTCCTCCTTATTTTCTAGCCTTTTCTTCCGCCCTTTTTTTTGCCCCTTTTTTTCTTTTTGTCTTCTGCATGGCATCTATTCTCCATTCCCAGTCTCTCTTCCACTCATTTCCCCTCTGCCCTCTACCTCTTTTTTCTCTGCCTTTTCCCCCCCCTCTTAGTCTGTGCTCTTCTTCCCTCTCTTTCGGGGGTCTGTAAGTAATGGAATCAGTTCAGCTGATCAGCCTGAGGCATCAAGTCAAACCAAGTGCAGAAGCTGCTGCTAGATCTCTGTGTGAGCGTATGCGCATGTATGCCAGAAATTCCACAGACAGACACATACATGCAAATAACGAGATGGGGAGACAGGAAGGGGGGGCACTGAAAAAAGGATTAGGGAGCCCTGGAGCATCACTTGTCTTCCCCAAAGTTCCCCCAGAGAGAGGGTACTCTTCTTTAAGATATAGAGAAAGGGGAGCGGAGTTGGAGGCAAACAATGAAGGGATGTAGGAAAGGTAGACCTAAATATATTCCAGTAGTATATGGTTGCCATTTTAAACAAATTATTGTCAAATAGAGGAGGAAGGAATGGCAACATGCCGAGCTCGTAAAAAAGAAAGCAGTGAGGAAAAAACCCGACAATGTTAATGTAGTGATGCTGTAGCCACAAGGAAGGCTCGGAGAAGGAGACGAACAGATCAGACATGAAAAAAAAAGATAAAGAAAGTAACTAAGAAAAGATATACATATTTTGAGATGTTGACTAGACCACAGAGATAAGGAAAAAGACAGAAATAGATAAAACGGTTGAGGGGAGAAAAAAATGTGAGTCAGAGAGACAGAGCGAGAGAGGAAATGGCGTAAGTAAGGGGGGTTGTTCTTGGTGCTGCCATGCAAATGAAAGCAGCGCTGCAGCAATGCTAACTAACAGCAATTCACACTGTTGGACTCATCACTTATTAATGCTCCACGGCTCACCCCCCCCCATCCCTTTCTCTCTCCCTCTCTTTACCCATTCCCCTGTCCCCTGCTCTCGCCAGGATCTCTCTTTTTTGTTCGCTCTCTCTCGCTGTTGCTAGGGCCCGTGCACTCACGTGATAACAGCTGGGTAGGGGGCGCTGCGATAGCACACAGCGACATATGCGAGTGTGTGTTTCATGTGTGTTTTGCGTGCACGTCTGCGGATGTGTGTGCGTGCGGGCACGCTACCCTTCATTAGAGGTAAAAACGAAATCAGCCATGTAAATGATGGCAAACGAGATCAGAGGAGAGGAAAGGAACTGCTGAATGGATCTGCAATTGATACAAAAGTCTGGGCTATAGGCCACAGAGGAGTTCACCACATTTTCCTGTGCATCTTTTCACTTTATTTTTTTTAGTCTGGACTAGTTAACAAAAACACTGATAATTTTGAGGTTTGCCTTTCAGATTTGGGGGCCAAATGGGCTGCAGGTTTGGTACAATACAGGCCAGTAGTTGCACAAATGGAGTTCTCACAAATGCGCACACACACACACACACACACACACACACACACACACACACACACACACACACGGAGCGAGAGACACTCACAGTCTGTCTAATAGGCTACACTTTCTTACTCCCACTGTCTCACAATCCACATTTGCAAAGTGCACTCAACAAAATGTGAGTGTGTGTTTGTGCTGAGCATCCTTACTACAGCATGTCGCAGTGATGAACAGACAGTGGAGTACACCTACACATTCCTTATTTATTCACCTCCTCCTGATTTACCTTTTCATTTCCGTCTTCCTTCCCTTTTCCACTCTCTCCATCCAATTCGTCTCCATCCACCCTGCATTGTTACAATGCTACTTTTAATGGTTAATACACACATAAGCTGCCCCGTACTCTGCACAGAAAATGATAGATGTCTATTTTACGTATACGTGTTGTCATAGACAAGGTTTAAGTGTGCGTTTTAGAAAGCTTCTATGTCAGAAGAAGGATGAAACTGCAGTTATAAACATGTATTTGGACAATGAAACGATCTTTTGTAAATTTGTCTCTGTACACCACCTCTGTGGATTTTAAATCAAATAATCGAGATATGATTGAAGTGCAGACTTTCAGCTTTAATCCAAGGGGTTTAACAATAATATTGCATGCATTTTTATACACAGTCCGTGTTAACAAGGTTTCCTGAACCACTAGCCCCTGGACTCATTGAACGCATCACCATCCCATAATAGTTTCCGCCCGGCGATGGGAAGGGACTCGCTTAGGAGCTCAGAGTTCGCTCTCTTCAATTGGACCATTACCCTCAAATAGTGGCCAGAATCGCTGTTCCTTTCACCTCAGTGGAGCACTATCTGATCGGGGCATTAAAGGGTCTTGTATCATCAATGTTTATGCGTCCATGAGACTGTAAGTTTGCCTCTGTAATTGTTTGACTAGTTACGGACTAGTGGCTAGTTCTCTGTTGCAGTAATGTTCTTTATATAATTTGGTGTAACTGTTTAATTCCACGTGTTGTCAACATAGTATGCCTTATCATTATGATTACTATCATTGTGAAATTCTTATTATTCTTAATTGCATCTGCGCTAGTTTGCATTGTTGTTGCCGAAACCACTGTTGGTGCATTCAAGGACTATCGGAATTTTAGTAATTCACGCAACTTCTTGTTAGTCAATGGTGCGTTCAGGGACATCCGGAATTTTCTGTATTTGGCGAGAACTCACCAGATGTAAATAATGTTTTTCTGATATATTATTTAGTGAGAAGCCATGTCCTGTCAATAACTCTTTACACCATTTTTGGTTTGTTTCATTGTGGATGATCACTTATTGTCATTTATTTCTTCTTTTGTAGAAACCGTAAACATAAGCATAGACTTCACCACACAGTCTTCATCACAAACAAAGCCTTTCTCCTAGTCATAATAAAGAGTGGCATGAGTGTAAATGACGTCTTCTCTCCTTTGTTCTGGCCGGACAACCAGGGGCGATTGAGGATCTAAATCAGTTGCCTTATACAGTCCTTCAGAGGTCACAAGTTTGGATCCTGTCCATCACCTCTACCTCTTTTATAGTCCGTCATTTTAAATGACATGCTAACATAATTTTAAATGTAAGGACTGTTTTTAATATTTGAATGAAAATCTGTTGCAGTCAAAGTCTAGAACCCATAGACATCATTAAATTCTGTGTTTTCTTACTGGAGCTGCTCTGCTAAACTTTTAATGCAGCCACCTTCATTTGACACTTCTTTGTGAGTCTTTCTGCATCCATTTTTGTATTTAATAACTTAAAAGTATACTCTTTTGGGTTGAGATCAGATGACTGGCTTGGTCATTGAAGAATATCCCATTTCTTTGCCTTGAGAAACTCTTGGGTTGCTTTGGGTCATTATCCATCCAAACAGTGAAGCGCTGTTGGATCATTTTTGCAGCATTTGGGAGATTCTGAGCTGAGGGTATAGTCCTGTACACAATTTATCCGTTACTTCTATCAGCAGTCTCATCAATAAACACTAGTGACCTGGTTCCACTGGCAGCCACACATGCCCATGCCATAACATTCCCTCCTCTACATGACGAGATGTGGAGTGGTAGTACAAGTTTTACAAGTCAGTCTTGATTTTTTTTTTTTGTTTTGTTTTGTTTTGTTGTGCAGAAACTATGCAGGCTCATTTTGATGTTTTCTGATAAAGTCTAATCAGGCCTCCCTGCACCTTGTTGCAAATCCTCTGTGTTTGCTTTCATCAAGGTGTCCCCCAATTGTAGTTCTTTGGCAAGGATATGCCTACATCCCAGAGTGTGTTCTTGACTTGGTTAACTGACGTGAAGGGGTTTTCTTAACCAAGGAAAGAATTATATGATCATCCACTTTTGTTGTGTCTGTAGTCTTTTAGGCCTTTTAAGGTTTCAGTCAGTGCCTTCATTCTTTTTAAGAAGACTTGGCCACTCAGCCACTTTTGTGGTCTCGCTGATAGTTTTCTTTTTTAGCCTAATGATGGTCATTTGCATCAACAACTCTTTGGACCTTATTTTTAGAATAACTGGACAGCTACCAAATTAAAGTTCAACACTTGGAATCAGCTCCAGATATTTTATGTGCTTCATTTTCGTGGAAGAAAGAGGGAACAGATCTTGCTTGACCCTGAAACTGCAGTTCAGACAACTGTCCAATTACTCATGAGCCTGAAAATGGGGGACTATGCATAAAAATGGCTGTAGTTCTGGAATACATTGAACCCAGTACCACTGTTAAGAGATAGTAAATTACTTCATTTGGTTTGATATTGTTTAGTCCCAAATGTCTTACTTGGAGAAGATGTTCTTCATTCATCTCCAAACAAACAGACATGCAAAAGTAAATATTCTTAAGTGTTGTGATATAGGGGCATAAAAGCATGCAAAGGCTAAAGCTACAGCTGTGTGGGAAAGCCCTTCTCAGCTTTCCATTAAACCTATGATTTAGTAGGCAGTGCTTTCTGTTCCTTGCAAACTGTGATCTATATGTTTGTGGTACAATGGAGTCAAAGAATGTCTGATCATGTATAAATGGGTTATGATTAAGGTGTTGTGGGGCGGGTGGGGGGTGGGGGTCACATTGTGCACCCTTCAGTAGTCAAACAGAGCTGTGTGTAGACATTTTTTTAACAAGCTAGAAAACCTGCCAGTTTACCTATACACAAATCAGTGCACATGGTGCCGTCAAGAAAAAAAATATTCCGGCACTACAGCAGATCAGCACCATGCATAGTTACATTTTCAGATACTCAGGAATGGTGGCTGAAGTAGCACCATGGACAGTTCTGTTGCTAGAGACCAAAATAGGAAAAGGCTTCTTATGTAAAGTCCTTCGGTTCCCTGTAGTATGACGGTTGGCACCATAAAACTGTGTTTTCCTTGGATAATGCTATCTATGGTGGATACTGTTGCAGAGTAATACAATAATAATGTAGCATATGGTCTATTGCTACAGCCCAGTCCGTCTCCAGTCACTCAACTCCTGACCACATGATTCTTTTATCACCTATCCATATTAGAACGATCATTAAGAATCACCATTTCATCCCTACATATGTGTATCTATGTAAATGTTGCACATACTGATAGGTTTGTTCAAATATATTTTTAGGTCTTAAATAATACAAGCCTGAGGAGAAAAAGACTGAAAATTATTGGTTTCTGGAACCTGTTGTGTTAATTCTTAAGTAATCAACCCATCTCAGCTGATAAACACCATTTTAAAGAACATGCACTACACTACACCAAAAAACAGCATTAATTTGTATAACAAAGTATTAAATTATGCCAAAATGCCTGCCTGACAAAATTATATACATTTAGGTAAAGCATTTTAACAGGTTATGAGAATGAAAGGAGTCAGCCCTGATCCCTCCCTCCTCCTTCTTCTCCTCCTGCTCTCCCACTCTTTCCCCTGGCTAATTTATTTGATAATTACCAAGGGCCCATTATGGCTGATTTCAAGGAGGCACTGGGAAGGCCTACTAAAAGCTATTTCATTGAGCTGTTCATACTGTATCTAAGCTTCCTCTTTACACGCACACATGCACACACACACACACACACAGAACCATTATTGACATAATGTATTGCCTTGCCCATTATATCTGACAACCATAAACATAACTTAACCCAACCCAAGAACCCTCAGACAGCCCTTTGAAGATGAGAGAGAAAGAAATGTATCCATTTTCTTCCACTTACTGTATCCAGTTCAGGGTCACAGGAGACTGTCCTAGTTGTCAGAGGGCAACAGGCAGGGTACACCCTGTACAGGGCACTTACATCTATTGGCTAGTTTAGAATTGCCAGTTATCCCATGCATGTCTTTGGGACAAAGCTAGACTAACCTGTGCAAGCACAGGAAGAACATGTTAGAACTCCATACAGAAAGGCTCAAGTGGATTTGAACCCAGGACCTTTGTTCTGTGAGGCAACAGTGCTAACCATTGTGCCACCACGCTCCCTGGTTAGAAAAAAATAGAAAATAGAGACCAGCCAAAATGTCTTCATTTTCTACAAATGTTTTCACTCTCTCAAGTAGACAAGTGAAGTAAAGCGAGTAACACACACCCACAGTATAAAACATGATTTGTACAACTATGAGTCAATTCAGACCGAACATATAATTACCATCCTGACCGCACTTTCACTCACATTTAAAAGCATAATGTGGCAGCTCTACCGGCCACCCTTCAGTATTAGTATTTATTTTTAGTTAGTTATTTTTCACACAAACATACTTAAATAATAACATGGCACATAGTCTTGTTTTGAAATTACCATTATTTAACATAGTTGTTTTTTTTTAATATGAGTGCAAACATTTAAAATCAGCTCTGTCTTATATTTTATTTTTTTAATTTTTTTTAATCTGCTAATAATACCTGTGTTTCCCCTGCACTGCAAAGAACTGGTTAGCCTGTTGAGAGAGGTCCTTTTATACAAGACAAGCAGGAAATGGAAGAATCCAACTTTTAAAAAATTTGATCAGAGGTGGAGAAGATTACTTAAGTAGATTTTTTCAGTTATCTGTACTTTACTTGCAGTATTTATTTTTCTGACAACTTTTTTACTTTTACTCCCTACATTTTTACACAAATATCTGTACTTTATACTCCTTACATTTTCAAAAAAGACTCGTTACCTTAGGTTTAACATGTCAGAGAAGTTTTCATTTCTGGTCACAGGGCGTTCAAACATCAAGCCGATCTGAGCCTAAACGGAGGAATAACAGATAATGGACAATCCATTCTTATCGTATAAAAAGACATGAAATAGGGAAAACTATATAATTTATGCATCATTCATACCGCTGTACTCACGGCTAACATCGCGTCAGACCGAGTGCAGCTGTCTGTAAGTTGTAGTCGCAGTACTTCAGCATTTAGCTAGAGCTACTGAAGAGGAGCGAAAATAAACGTGTTGTGGCAGGTAATTTCAAATGCAACGTTTCTAACTGCTCAACAAATATCAGCAAACACACAAACCGTGTGCAGTTTGTCACACAGTGTGTCTGCTAGCTAAAGGTCCAGCTGCTGTATTTCTCAGGGAGAGAAAATGAATGACCGATAACTTGCACTTAGAGATGGAGAAAGATGTAAGAAAGAGGACAGGAGAGGAAGAAGAGAGGTTAGATTTAAAGGTAAGCACTGCTTTTTTTTTTTCAAAAATCAGATCTTAGATCTGTATATGATGTGAAGTTGAGTTTTTTCATATTGTGAAACATCCTGCAAAACACACTGAGGTATTCTAACTAGCACGAAATTACTGTTTGAATTTAAGCTGATGAGGCTTAGATTCATTCATCAAATTCAACCTTTTATACCACCTTTACACTCTCAGTGTAGGGAACAGAAGAGATATAGGTCGTGAAATATCTTGTTGAATTCAGTTGTGTGAATCCACACAGAGCAGTAAACCTCAGAGCAGCAGCAGCAATACGTAAT
>JAMQGT020008627.1:0-22582 GCA_024447675.2 Pterophyllum scalare
TCGTGTTATGTTAATTGTATTTCGTTCAGTTACGTATTGCTACTATTTTTTTAATAGAAGAAAATATGAATGATTTAAATGGCAGCAAGGTATGCATGTGTTTGAGTGTGTGTGTGGTAGCTCTTCTAACAGCACCATTTTTTTTTTTTTTTGCCAGGCGCTAAAATCGGTAATATTTTTACACATCGCCATCTGAGCTGTTTGACTCTGTAGAGATCGTTATTTTATGACACACAGGATCTTAATGGGCGCCCAGGTGGCCCGTTGGTATCCCCAGTGCTGCAACAGAACAGCTGTTTAGTTTAACTGGATTATAACTTTTTAATTCTGCTTATAAATATTCAGTGCAACAATCAAATGCAAAATATCCTGCGGAAATTGCCTTTCATCTTGTTTATGAATTGAGAAAAACATTTGTGCGCTACTAAGAGGTGTTAAGTATTGTTACGCATCTAACTCAGTTTATTTTCCTCTTGCTCCTCGCCCTGTTTGTGGATGATTACAGTCAGGAAATCCAAATATGGTGAACAGGGAGACTCTTTCTTTGATTTCCTTTTGCTTGTTTCTTTGCTCTTTGTCTGTCGAAATAAAAAAGTAATGTGGAACGCCATCTGTGAGGTTCAGCTATAACTGACTGATCCCCATATCACCATATTAGTATCATTAGTTACAACACCAATTCCAAAGTTGGCACACTTTTAGCCGTAATTCAATAGTGCAGTGAAGACTAGACAGGAAAGCAGGGAGAGAAAGAGTGGGGGAAGATGTGCCTCAGACCTGGGCTACCATTTGGCCTTGCGCCATATGGTCACCTACTCAACCTGTGAGCCAAATCAGCACCCAATAAACCCATATTTTATTCACAATAGATCTGTGAAGGAAGGAGACCACTTTTCCAATATATATATATAATGTTCACAGTTCGCATACTAGCAGGACAGATCCACAGGCGACACTGTAACCGTCCTCCTCCACAGGACCCTTTCCCACGTGGACACTGGTAAGGGGAACTTTGCGAGAGTGCTGTTTGTAGATTACAGCTCAGCATTCAACACCACAGTCCCCTCCAGCAGACTGCAGGTGGTACACGTGGGTCACCTCACCTCATCCTCAACACCGGATCCCCCCAGGGCTCAGCCCTCTGCTGTACTCACTGTACACCCACGACTGCGAGGCCACATCAGAGTCCAACGTCATCATAAAGTTTGCTAATGAAATGGCTGTTGTGGGACTAATCTCCCACAGTGAAGAGACAGCCTACAGGAGGGAGGTCTCCCACTTGGAGGACTGGTGGCGGGAGAACCATCTTCTGCTTAATGTCAGCTAAACAAAGGAACTGATTGTGGACTTCAGCAGGAAGCAGCAGAGGGACTACCATCCACTTCTCATCAATGGTGCTGAGGTGGAAAGAGTGGAAACCTTCAAATACCTGGGAGTGACCATCTCACGGGACCTGTCCTGGACTCATCACATTAACAACACTGTGAAGAAGGCCAGAGAGCATCTTTACCTCCTCAGGCGACTGAGAGACTTCAAACTCCCACTCGAGGTGCTCAGGAACTCCTGACACCTGCACCATCGAGAGCATCATGCGTAGGAGCTTCACCACCTGGATGGGAAAGTGCACCAAGCAGGACTTCATGGCCCTAAAAAGGACGGTTCGTTCAGCTGAACGGACCATCAGAACCACCCTCCCCAACCTGCACGACATTTACACCAAGCAGTGCAGGTCGAGGGCTATGAAGATCCTCAAACAGCCCAGCCACCCTGGAGACTCTCTCTTCTCTCTGCTCCCATCAGGCTGGTGTTACCGCTGCCTGAGGACTAAGACTGAGAGGTTGAAGAAGAGTTTTTACCCACAAGCCATCCGTCTGCTCAACTCTGAGCCCTAAACAGGACTATTATGCACAATGTAAATTATTCTGTTATTCTGTTTTAGTTTTCTTTTTTATATATATGTTTTACTACTTATCTCTACAGATACAAAATACATTTCCCTGTGCATTGTACTGTGTATAACTGTGCATGTGACAAATGAACATTATCTCATCTATATTGGGCATCCAGTATTGATTTTTGGCCTTGTCCCTTGCACACAGAAATTTCTCGAGATTTGATGACATTATGAGACTATAGATGCTCAGATATTTAAAGCCTTTGCAATTTTACATTGAAGAACATTATTCTGAAAGTATTCAGTTCAATAGTTAAGAAATATTTGATTTAAAACTAAAAATGTATACGTCATAGTGAGAATAGGCCACTAAGTCAGAATCGGTGATTGTTTGGTCCTTTCAGTAGATGTGGAAATGGAAAATTTATGATGATCACTCTGATCAGAAATATCACAGATAGCTGTGCAGTCAGTCTGGAACAAAGGTGTGAACTCACACATTGGTATTTGTGTTCCTAAAAATTCAGCAAGCGATACATTTTCCAAGAAAAAGAGTTTCTATTCTTTCCACAGACTTTTGTGTGAAGATACTTTTCACTAGAAGCACTTATTAAAGAGAAGTTCCAAGTAAAACTGAGTAAAGGCCACTGTAAGTCATCTTGATTTGAATATTCCCTTTAGAGAATATTCACAAAACTAAAAGCTTGCAGTGTATCAGTTGTGGCTTTGACAGTATTTTATCACCAGACTCTGGTTTCCTGCTATTGCACTTTACACTCATGCTTGAATGAAATTATCAGGTTCTTGCAGCAGGTCTGACTCAGCCATAGAAATAATAACAGACATCCTGCTGCAACATCTTTAAAAAACAAACAAACAAACAACAAACCCCCAAAAATGGAAGAAAAAAAAAGTAGACTAGGCAATAGACAATAAAAACAAACTGCATATTGAAGAGAGAAAGTGCAAATATGAGGAGGTTAAAAGGTGAGGATTTGGCAATGAGACAGCTCTGTCTCTCTCTCACCATCTCACACCCACCTCCGTCTTATTTTAGCCTGCCTCCATCCTGCAGGCTCTCTACGTCTGCCTTCCATGCTTGCTTTCCCTGTCCTTCCCCGTGATGCCAATAGTCTCTGAAGTTCATTTATTCGGATCCTTCTTTCTCCTCTCTCCGTTTGACTCGCCTGTCTCTAGTCAGATACCTAACAGGCTTTCTAAGAGCTGCCTGAAAGTGAACGTACCGCTTTCATGTCCCGGAAGCAAGAGACAGAGACAGAGATGAGAAGACAGACAAAAGGAGAAACTAATGCCTTGCAGGAGTTTCCAAACATTGCTCAGAAACGGTGTGTCAGGAGTGTCTGTGTGTTGCACAGCTGAAATGGAAATGGGTATGTGTGTATTTAGTGCTCTACTGTATAGGACATGTATAATAAGTATTTCATGCCTCTTTCTGGAACAACATAGCTATTTCAATTATATATGGATTCAAGACATTTCATTCTGCATGATCACACTTAAAAGCTTAAATAGATCAGTGCATTCACTCTATTCCAGGATGTCTGACCTTGTGCGCCGTTAATTGCTGTCTCCGTTTACTTGTTAACATCCTGTCTCTTGTATCCCGTTTCTTAATTCGGGATTATTGTGTGACTGATGTTTTAAAAGCCAGAGCAGCTCATTTGTTTTGCATATATTCATTTTCAGTGATGGAGCTGTGAGGGTTTGTATTTCCTGTTTGATTTTATGCGAGGCCTTAATGGACTCAGCGGTGTGTGTGTGTGTGTGTGTGTGTAAATCTATATGTTGCTGATTTAGAAATGCCTCCGGTGGCAAATACAGTAGCTAATGGCTGAAATAATGATTGTTGCAAATGGAAGTGCCAAATCCTGTTCTCATGTAAGGAGAGGATAAAGTCTGCTGCTGTTGCTGGCTGTAATGCTACCACACATGAGTCAGTTCTTACAGCTTGATGAATGTTTCATGCATTTGTTGCAGTTTAATTCGCAGCCTACACAATGGCTTCATGTTACATAAAATGGGATGGCATATCCTTAAAAAAAGCTGTTGTAGAAGTAAATCAGTAAAATCAATATACAGAATGTAATGACTTCAGAAGTAACTGATTAGTGATAAATCAGCCGCCTAATAGATCATTGGCTGCATTTATTAACCATTGATACTGGCATAATTGTTTATTTCTAGCGCTGCTATTACTTTTAATGCTTTTGGAGGTGTACAGCTATTAATAATTATAGCTGTTTAGTACAACTTTCACAGTTATTACAACTTTACCTGCGTAGCAGATTTCAAAAACAAGTTAAAAGTGCTTCATATAGTGATATAAGAAAAAACAAATAAAAATGTTTATTATGCTTTAAATAAAAGTAATATAAAAATAACTGTAACTAGGAGGATTGTGAACTACATCCAGGCTTGTAAGATATTAGGCACCGTATATCCAACCCCAGCTGTGCCTCTAAATGAGACTCCTGAAGGTAACCACTGTAGAGATGCTGAAATCGATATAATGTGGATTCTTTTATGGCACTGAGGGATCATTCTGGAGCAGAAGTTTGAATAGACTGTATTTACTGAGACATGAATATAGTTAGGAAAGTAATCTGCCATGCAATGAACGCATGAAGTTCCAAGTATTTTTCAGAAAATATGGATCTAGTTTTGTTTTTGTTTTGTTTTTTTTAAACTTCTCCTATAGGCAAAATTAAATTCAGCACCCTGAGTTATGCACATGGTTTTACTGCAGAGGGAGAGCAGGCACAGATTTTTAGCACAAGAAGAGTTAAAAATAAGAGTTTTACAGCTTCAAGATACAGGAGAACCAATTTTGACTCATTAGCATAAGGATGGAAAGCTTCGTTTGTAAGCTCTTCCTTGCAGTAACATGAATAGAAAATAGTAAAGTTTATATTCAAGACAGGGGAATAAAACTAAGACATGATTTGCCATGTAGGCACGCAGTGTGCGGCTATGGGCTGTTTATGACCTGGACTGTACATCAAAGGGATTCTGGCGACCACAGAGGAAAAAGCAAAAGAACGACAACAACTGGAAAAAAACAGAAGAAAACTATAAGACAAGTCTTCTTTTTACATGTTTGTTTTAAACACACCATTGGGTTCATGGTAGTTTTATTCTGTCCGTAAAATGAAAAAGAAATGGGCTGCTTGTCTCCTTACAGGCAATGCAAGGGCTGACATTACCCCCTATCTTTTAGCAATATATGATGCACAGTATCATACAGTATATAGAGACTAGATTAACTTTTTTTTTCTTCAGTGTTTTGAGTTTTCAGTAGATGTCCAGGCCAGTAAGCCTCTGCATTGTTTCACCTCGCTGAGAGGTTTTTCTCACCGTGTGAAAAGATTTATTCAGCCGTAGTATTGTACTGAAATTCTATTCCACCATGACAAATACACTGTCCTCATTCTTTCAATATTCCAGCCCCTCTGTTTTGCTTTAGCAGCTGTTGGACTTAAAGAAAGAGAGGGCAGGGAAAAAAAGGATGGAGGGGACAAAGGATAAAGGAAGGAGTGATACTAGAGGGCACACCTCTGGCCAGGGATAGGTGCCTGTTTAGGACCTCCGGCAGAGCTTGTGTATAAAGAGGTTGTTAATGCTTTTTGGAAAATTAGTAAAGTCCTCTCCAACAAGATGTAAACCAAATGGACAAAACACGAAACAAAAGCCAACCACAAAGACATAAAATGAGCACAGACGCAAAAACAGCCAAAAATGATGACCACGAGCATGCAACAGTTGTCGACGCCCAGGGCTTCAGAAGTATTTAACATGGTTCTACTCACCCCTCTATTCAGAAGTTTCTGAACTCATTCTCTGGTTCCAGTCCAGCTGATAAATGATCCTGTTTAGCATATCTGAGTCCCGAGATGGCGAGTATCCATGGACCTGCATCGACCCACCACATGCAATCGACCCAAGCCGCAGTAATGGAAATGACTGTGTGTGTGAGTTTGTCAGGGTGTCAGTTTATGCCTGTGGGAAGAGGGTGGTGGTGGTTTGATGGAGGCAAAAATTAGTCACCTTTGTTACAGCTGAGAGTGTTTAAAAAAAAAGAAAAAAAGAGTAAGCTGTTCAGCTAATGGCACTCCAATTAATGCACTGATACTGTGGTCTGAGTTTCTGCTCACAGCCTGTTTAGTATAGCAAGTGATTTCTCTCCTTCTTGCTGTTACTCTCTCTGCTGATGCCAGTATATTTGTGACAGAAATAGGTTATTATTTTCATTAGTTTAAGAAAGGATTTGAAGAGAGATTGAGTGAAGGTAGAAAATAAGAAATGAGGAGCAAGGAAAATGGCTAAACAGCTTTTGGGGCCCCCGCCCTTTTTTCTCTTTTTCAACTGCTGGTCACAGAAATGCCGACTGAAGCTTGAAGTGAAATGGCCTGTTTTTCAGTGTGAAATTGGTGTTATTATAGTGTCGGGATGACAGCTGTTTAATGCATAGAGTAATAAAACGCTTTTTAAAGGAGAAAAAGAAGGTCATTCTTGATAAAAACTTCCATTATTTCTTACAGTGTGTCGTTCATCTCTTCATGTTCCTTTAGTATTGCTGTGCATTTTATTCCCCTTTTCTTCCACTTGAATAGGAAAAGAACGATACATAGTTATAAAAAAAGGTCTCGGCTCTTGTACCTTGTCATTTCTACTGCAGCACCATTATGAGATAGAACATGACGGAGAGAGGCAGTGCTACTAAAAGGTAGAGGCATGTCATGAATATTACACCATTACACAGAAAAATCACTTCCTGGCCAATACCAGAGGGGGAGAGTAGAGATTTGGCTTAGGTAGGTAGAGAATGGTCATTTGAATTCTGGGTAAATCAAATCCTGCAGTATTTCAGAAATAGGCATGAACTCTCTTTATACACTATGGCTTAAAGGACTAGTTGAACCTCACTGAAAAAGTCCCTGCAAGTTTAACATTTCATATAACTCAGTTTCTTTTTTATACTATGCTACAGCTACCTATAAGTGTTTCCCATCCATTCTCATCCCTCGGGTGCCAATTAGTACCGCTTCGTCAAAGCTGATAGTGTTTGCATTAAATTTACAAGGTGTACACTGCAGAGTGACTGGCCACGCCCAAGCAATGATGGCAAATTAACTTATTATTAACAAATTATTTTTTTAATGGAAATATCCTCACATCTGCTGTCACTCTCACTTGTCCCACACAACTGGAGGAAGAGCGTACAGGTGTAAACAACTTATCAACTATGACAAATAGAGAACAGTATATAGGTACATAGGACAAGCTGCTCTCAACTAAGAAACCAACAATGATCAGTACCTGAATGTTACAGCCATGTTCCAGATGGAACAAACAGCAATAATAGCAAAGGGAATGGACAGATACAACATAGAAGTCCTTGGAATTAGTGAAACTAGATGGAACACATCCGGGAAGATCTCGCTTAACAGTGGACACTTGACCATCTTTTCTGGAAATCCAAAAGAAAATTATCCACATGAAAGAGGAGTGGGAATCAGGCTGTCTAAAACATCTAGGACATCATTGAATGGGAACTGGTGTCACCAGGATTATTAGAGCAAGGTTTCAGACAAGATGAATGGTGCACAGAATTGTAAAGCGCTTTGAGTACCATGAAAAGCACTATATAATTCTAAGGCATTATTATTATTATTATTAAGATTCCACAAAACAACAGTAATCCAAATTTATGCTCCAACCAACAATGCTAATGAAAACAACAACAGAAGACTTCTATGCTTGTGCCAGGGAGAGACATCACCACTGTCATGGGCAATTTTAATGCCAAAGTGGGCCAGATGAAGAAATGGAATGGGAATGGGAAGACATGGTCTAGGCTGCATGAAAAAAATAGAGAGATGTTTGCAGATTTCTGTTCAAGCAACCATCTAGTTATTGGAGGAACACTTTTTCCACACAGTAATCGTCTCACAACGTTGGAAAAGTTCACTACAGGATGTTAGAGTTAAGCGAGGAGGGGATGCTGCATCCGACCACCATTTGCTTATTGTATCTATCAAGATCAAGCTCCTTTGTATGAAGAAGAAAGTCTAAGAACGGCATCGTTACAACGTCTCAAAACTTAAAGACCACACTATCAGAAAAGAGTTCCAACTGTGCTTGAGAAACAGACTTTCAGTTCTGGAGATGACATCAACTCTAACTGGAACCTACTCAATGATGCCATCAACAGCACGTGTCATGATCTTCTAGGCAAACCTGAAAGAAACAGTAAACACTGAATGTCCGATGAGACCTGGGCAAAGATAGAAGAAAGGAGACCATTGAAAGAGAAATCTGTAAATGCTGTCACTAGACAGCAAAAGAAATAGACACAAGAAGCATAAAGCAGGAAAGATAAGGAAGTAAAAACGAAACTGTGGAAAGGATAAAATAATGCATGCAGAAAAACCAGCTGAAGAAGCAGAAGATGCAGTCAGGAGAAGTGATGTTTAAACATTCAGACAAAAGAAGGCATGCTGATCACAGAGGCAGAGAAACAACTTGAACAATGGAAAGAGGAAGTTCTAACTGGACCACCTCCTGAAAACCCACCACAACCAGAAAAGGGAACACCACTTGACAAAAACACTGGTCCAATTACTCATATTGAGATAAGACGAGCCATTAAACGACTAAAAAATGGAAAAGCTCCAGGAACTGACTGTATACAGGGTGGGCCATTTATATGGATACACTTTAATAAAATGAACACTCCTCACGTGTTAACCTCTGTGACATGTCAATGGCTGTAAACAAAGAGAAACTTATAAATAACTCATGAAAGAATAATGTTACGTTAAAACCAAGCACACCATTGTTTTTCTTGTGAAATTCTCAATAAGTTTGATGTGTCACATGACCCTCTTCCCAACAAAAGTTGGATCCAAAGTGGCCGACTTCAAAATGGCCACCATGGTCGCCACCCATCTTGAAAAGTTTCCCCCCTCCCATATACTAATGTGCCACAAACAGGAAGTTAATAACACCAACCATTCCCATTTTATTAAGGTGTATCCAGATAAATGGCCCACCATGTACAACTGTATACCTCCAGAAGCCTTAAATGTGAGTGATAAGATTATTGAAGATGCTTTGTACATCCTAATGAATGATATCTGGGAAAAAGAACAGATTCCAGAAAATTGGAGTCATGGACTTTTAGTGAAGATACTAAAGAAAGGTGACACAACACTGTGACAACTGGAGAGGCCTAACTTTGCTTTCACTCCTTAGCAAAGTACTCAGCAGTATCATCCTATTCAGAATAAAGACAGCTGTGGAACCAACACTTGGAGATGAACAGGCAGGTTTTTGACAAGAGTGCTCCTGTAAAGACCAAATCGCTACTCTAAAAATCATCATAGAGCAATGTATAGAATGGCAGTCCACTCTATATATGACATTTATAGACTTTGAGAAAGCTTTTGAAAGTGTTGATCATCATGTTCTCTGGCAAGTTCTCAGTCATTATGGTGTTCCAGCAAAAATGATCAAAATCATTCAGCAATTTTATGAAGAATTTACTTGCCAATTCATCCATGGTGGATCACTCACAGAGTCATTCCCAGTGACAATGGGAGTTAGACAGGGGTGCCCCCCTTCACCCCTTTTGTTCCTAATTGATCTAGACTTGGTCAGTAAATCAGCCTACAAACAACCAAGGGGGATCCGATGGACACTTATAAAATGGCCACCATGGTCGCCACCCATCTTGAAGAACTGGGCTTTGCTGATGACATCTGCACTCTATCCAGTCGTCTGCAAGATCCGCAGCACCAGATCAGCAGTTTAGAGACTATGGCTAAAAGAGTGGGGCTCTCGCATCAATCCATCCAAAATAAAGACTATGCGTATAAATGCCAGAAACCAAAACAGAAATATTATTAGAGACAAAGAAGATGAAGATGTTGACCAGTTTACTTACATAGGCAGTATAGTTAGCATATCTGGAAGAAGTGATGAAGACATCAAAGCCAGGAAACAGAAACATCACACGCCAGTCGTTGGGATGGAACCCTCAGGGCCAAAGAGAGAGAGGCTGACCCAGTAACACTTGGAGGCAAAGCCTAGAAGCCCAGCTGAGATCTGTTGGGCTGTCCTGGGGAGAGATTAAGGCCATATCGAAGATCAGAGTCAGATGGAGAGCCACTGAAGATGCCCTATGCCCCTCATGGGACAAACTGGAGTAGGTGGGTAGATTACAAAACACACTTTTAATTCACTGAAAAAAGTACAGCACTGCCTCCAATACCTTTTATTAATTAGTCCAGTTTACTGAATATATTGTCAGTTTGAAAGAGAGCGTAAATGCTGTATCTCCTGTCAGCATCCCTACACTAACTGCAATTCCTGAAAAGAGATACGCAAAATGTACTGCAATTGCAGCTGTTGACGCTTTCAGTCATTAAAATTACTTGCTAATTTTACAGCAAATTAGCACTGAAAATCATACTTATGAGAAAAGTGACCCCTTGAACCCAAATCAAAGTAATAAGAAATGTTGAAAATGATAGAAACAAACTTTGAGGTGAACTTTTTTTTTAAGTCTGACTCCTGTCCCATCTGCTTACATAACAGAGGGGGTGAGGTTTATGACCTATATGGCAGCCTACACTAGTGGGTGGTAAGAGACATTCTGGCAATTTGGGACACTTTGCTTCCAGCAAGCAGGGTTACTATTGTGAGATACAGTGTTTCTCCCCCAACCAGGCTTTATCCCTAACCTTATCCAATAAGTTTTTAGTACCAAAACCTTATCAGCTAGTGGAAGTACAAGTAGAAAGCCAGAAAGAATAGCCCCTTCAACCTACCTGTGAAGACTTTGCACATAAATGTTGCCATTATTGCTCAGTGCCAATATAGCCACTGAGCAATAATGCCATGGCCAGAAGATGAGGAGGCCCCGGTCATATAATGTGTCTGGGACGAGGGCATGTTCATTTCAGTGTTCAGTGTATTGTCATATGGATCAAACGAGTGGGCATTTAAATGTGTAATTTAACTTTATACATATATTTAAATGTTATGCGGTAGCTGCATAACACATCTGCAGCTACCACAGTGCATGTGTTATGCTGCGGTAGCTGACCCCTGCTGATTTCATTTGAGTCCATTCCATATCCATAATGCTTCATTGTTCTTTTATTACTGAACTGAACCATACAAGCCACAGGGTTTAGACATGTACAATAAATAAAGATCCTGCAGCATAAGTAAATAGATCCAGTTACATCACTGTATGTTTTAGATGGGAGATGTTAAAGTTGGTCCCACCATCAGTACCAATAAAATTAGGATTGAATGGTCAAAAGCAAAGACCTCTTTTGAGACCTCCTTCCAATAAGACGAATGGCATCACGGAACCAATGAACAGCAGTGAGACAGACCCCATTTACTGCAGTGAATATCTACGCCGTATCTAAACCTTGCAGATTGATCCCCCTGCTCTGAAACTAATTGCTGGATGTTGATTTACGTTGTCCAGAGTGTGCTAACAGGAAATCGAACTGACGAGGTGGCAGTTCGTTAAGAGATATCAATAGCGATCTCGTTTGTATGGTTGCTAATGAGGCGACGCTTCAGGCTCTTTGTTACTGGATAAGTGGAGGCTTGACAGGAGGTCATATCAACCTACAATTTCAACAACTAGGACTGAATAGAATAGAATATAATTTTTTCATCACAATTGTATTGTTTTTACAGTTGAGAAAGGAAAGTTACTCTGGAGGTAAATAACCATCTGCCCATCCTTTTTGTTTGATGAACATACAAATCTCCGGCTTTATTTAAACTCTATTTTTGTTAAAGTTATAGGTCTGGACAGCATTTCATTAAGGAGTTGGCAATTTGCCTTTCAGGCCGGGATGGTTGATACTCGAGCGTCTGCAATCCCACATAGAGAAAAAGCCAAAAAGAATGTTCAGAGATCAAGTCAAAAATGTAAACATTTCAATCAAATAAAATTAAGCCAAATGTGTCTATAACCATGTAATACCCTCATAACCAGGAAATAAACAATAATGTGTTTGAATTTATTAACACACATGTTCAATATAACCCTTATAATAGTCAAGAGATAATAAATTTAAAATACTGTACATTAATAAACATTTGTATTGTCCTATAGGTGCTATCATTGTGTGCCTTGAACTATCAAACATTTACATACAGCTTCTTAATGCTAAATACATGGACTTGCATTAGCAAGTTAACTTCATTATACAGAAGGGAATGGATTTATACAGAATATACACAAACAGAAAAATTATAAAGTCTGTCCGTAGGCTTCATAGCTTCTCCCCATAACCACTCATCTTACCAAAATAACATTCATCTCGGTGGAAAACAGCCTTGTTTACATTATTGTCTGTATACTTAGAGAGAAAAAGCTGAAACTTTAGAAATGGCATGACACACTTCAAGCCAAATCCTCTCTGACAGGAAAGAAAGTTCTGTTGCATCTCTCTTTCGCTTTGCTGTCAAAACTTTGCTTTCCCCAGCAACCATGCAACTTCTTGTAAAAGGGCACTCACAGGTGAAAAGAAAGCGCCTCTCTTTCTCTGCCATCTTATGAGCAAAAGTTTCAATTTTAGGGAAACATGCTCAAGTTTCAGGTATAATTTCATGCATATGTTTTACACTTGTGTGAGCATTTAGGATTTGATAACGCATATAGGCCGGTCAAAACCAGCACGTCCTCTTCAAGCTGCTTTAAGCCCTTTTAGTTAAACTTTCACCAGCCACTATTGCTTAAGCTAATGTAAAGTGTGCACAGCTTTTTATCTACCTTTTTGATGGTGCAAATGTGCTTTATGTAGGACTTTTAGTCCATGTTATGTGACATGCTCAGTGACAGTTTTTCAGAAGCAGTGTTACACTGATTATCAGCATATCTAATGGTAGATTAAGTGTAGATAAAGTTGATAACATCAGCTTCATTGCCTTTCTGCAATTTTCATCATCTTCTAATTTTATTTTTATCTTAAATGTTTTTTGTTAGAAAAATAAATGACTGACTTTGAGCAGACTTGCACTAATGCATTGTTTCAGGCAAGAAAAATAAGAAACTACATTACACATACTTGCATACTTACAATATTTTTTTTAATTATATTTTTTGTGTTGTTGATGCATACTTTTCTCCCACAATGCAGTGCATAACTGAGTGGAAGAGTGGTTTGCAGCTGAAAATAACCAATGATAAATTTAGGATGGTGGATAAATGGCTCAAAAATATAGGAGAAGAAGGTATTATATCTATGAAAGAAAATGGATGGATGAATGGACAATATATATACAGTACAAATGTCTCGCACACAGTTTTAAACCAATCCAAGATATTTCATATGCCCATATTTCCAAAACCCTAGGCATTAGAGAATTACTCACAGCTCATAGTGTTCTGACCATGCATAACATAGATAGGTAATGTCAGATAACTGGCTCTCACCACAGCTTTGGTAACAAGGAATTCTTTGCCTTTAACCTCTCAAACTGCCGAATTATTGAACTATTACCCCAGAAAACATATGTGATAATAGGTGATTTGTAGTTTGAAACACATGTATAATTAACAGGCTTGTGCTGCAGTTGAGTATCTAATATGATACGAGATGAAAAATACTTTATTTATCCCATATTTGGAAAATTCTTTTGTTACAACAGTTGAAATGATGATGAAAAGTGCACTGCTCTTGTCATAACTGAGTGACAGAAATTTTTCATCGTTTTGCTGCACAAATTGAAGGATCTGAGCTGCCTTCAATAATAAAGCCTTCTCATCCCATTCATGTATACAGCCACTCTTCTGGTCTTCTGATTCAGCCTGTTGTCAATCTGGACAACCAGGCTTGTACTCCTTCAGCACAACATCCTATCCCAGGATGGAGACAGGCAGTGCGGCCATCCTCTTCTACCTTGAGTCCATCACTGTCTCTCTGGTCTTATTCAGATTTTGAAGCAGATGATTCCTCCCAGACCACGTCACTAGTGCTTTGTAATTCTCCTCCTGCCCATCACTAATAGATCCAACCACTGCAGAATCATCAGAGAGTTTTGCATTTAAAATACTTACCAGGTCAATTAGCTTTGTGAGAGTTTAGTGCTTTGGCCTTGGGGTGGAGATTCGGGATTGGGTCAGTGTCTGTTGAGAAAATGCATAATGCTAAAATCACTGCCAGAGAAGGTATTTAGTCTGCAGACTCCTAACACAGGGACCAGTTGTCCTACCCCATCCGTTTGAGATTTACTGCACAATCAGATTAGACAGGCATGCACAGGGATTCTGGAGAATACCTCCTAATGTTATGGTGATGTAGCTGACAGCAGGGCAGCCCTACTGTAAGCGGAACTCCCTGGACACAGGAGAGCACTCAGTCACTGTTTTATTTACATGGCCAGTCATCATGCGATAATATTAACCAGCCTTCAGGTTGAGTTAGTGACCCTATGCACATTCCTGTCATAAATGTTTTACTGTAGATGGTCTAAGTTGTATTTTCGCTTCATATCATCTTAACATGAAAGTGTTTCTTCTGAGTGTCTGACAGGTACTATAAAAATCTGGATTAGTAGATGGTAAAACAGTTTTTATAGAAACTGATTTTTTTCCTACCTATGAGATAATGATAGCAGAAACCATTATTAGCCTTAATGGTTCTTCTCACTGGTTTTCTTTGGATGCCAGAATTTGCAGCTTTGTCTCGTTTAGATTTCTTAAAACTTATGAGCTGAAGAAGAGCTGGATTGAGGGTGTGAAGAGCCACAATGATGGAGAATTGATGCTCACCAATAGCCACCACATGCACAGTGACCGTTTTACACTGTCACTTGAGTAAGCTGGCATAATCCTCCGTTAGTGGTGGATGGGGCAAACTGACTGTCTCTCTCCTGACTTCATCCACCTGTCTCACTCGCATCTGTTGGCCTTTTGTTAGGGAGGGTATATGCCCACTAGTGAGTGTAAGTTGCCTTTTGCTTATGTGAAGTTGGTAACTTCATTTCCATGAATAGTTTATGTGCATAAATATATAGAAAAAAGAAAAATAATACTGAAAACTACTGAAAACAAATGAAAATAGGACCATCGAAAGCAGTTGAGGAAAAGCTGGAGGAGATCAGAAAATCTCTGATGACTTTAGTAAAATGGTTAAACAACAAAGTGTGGTGCTTGAACTGATGGAAGAAATTAAACAGCTGAAGAATCTTGTTAAAGAAAAAGACAAGATAATTAATGAGCTGGAGCAAAGAACTGATGACTTAGAACAGTATACAAGAGTGGGAGATGTAATCATCAGTGGCCTGGACACTAAACGTCGTACTGTACTTATGCAAGTGCAAAAGCTGGAGATAGAGATGGAGAGGATGCCTCGACGGATGAGCTGCAAACACTAGAATGGCAAGTCATTAAGTTTCTTAAAATTCAGAATGATACAATTAACAGACAAGCACAGACAAGCAAAGCCTGTAGAAATAATCAAGTTTGTTAACAGAAAGTGCAAGATTGAGCTGCTCAAACAGGCAACCTGAAACGGACAGGAGTGTTTCTAAATGAACATCTAAAAAAACCCAAAACTGACACTGTCGTAGAGGCATGCATCTCATCTCATTGAATATCTATTCCATATTGATGCAGAATGCAAGAATCTGCAGGTAGTTAAAGCAGAAATGCCCCAGCTTAATCCTTGACCTTATTACATGTTAAACTGACTATAAGCAAACTTCAAATACCAACAAAAAATATTAAAATCTTTTTTTTTTCCCCTGTGAGTAGCTATCCGTCTGTTCGTCCATCCGTCCGTCGGTCCGTCCATCCATCCATCCAGGTCATGGGGACAGCAATGTAAGCAGACACCCATATCCCCTTCTCCTTGGCCCCGACTTCTTCCAGGCGGACATCAAGGGTCTGCCTCCTCCCAGACGTGCCTGAAACACCTCATCTAGAAGGTTACTAGGAATCACCTCAGCTGCCTCCTTTAGAAGTGAAGGAGTAGTGGCTCTGAGCCCCTTGATACTGACCAGTCTCCTCGCCATATCTCTGAGGGAGACCCCAGACAACTTTTTGGAGGAAGATATTTTGGTTGCTTGTATTGGCGACCTCTTTCTTTCAGTCACTACCCATAACTCATGACCATAGCTGAGAGTAGGGATGTAGACCAGTCAGTAAATCAATAGTTTTGCCATCACAGTCAGCTCTCCATTCACAGATTGTACAGGTCTGCTAAAGTAGCAACAATCAATCTGTCAATCTCCTGCTCCACTGTCTCCTCACTTGTGAACAAGACCCTGAGATACTTAGACTCCTCAATTTGGGTCCCGACATGGAGTGGACCCTCCACCCTCTTAGTGGAGATGCTAGTTCACATTCCTGCTGCTTCACCCAGGTTCCTCTCCAGAACCCTGGCTTTGGCCATCCCTTCCCTTCTAATGTATATCTTTATATTTAGCCTCTTCCTCTTCTACCTATCATGGAACTCTTCAGTTATGTTCCTAATCACTGATGACATGGTTTAATTTATTGTGAATAACTTCTTGTGCAACAAAATTTGACTTTCTGCACTGATGCCCGATTTTATATAATAGGTAGAAGAGGAAGAGGCTATATATAAAGATATACATTAGAATGTGCATAGGACACCAGAGAGTGATGTGTTGGAATTTCCATATGAGAGTGAGAGCTTGGATTGAAGACGGAGACAAAGCGCTTCACCAACATCTTTAGTGCAGCCGATTAAACTGTCATACCCCAATCCTTGGTTGTCATCATGTGAGAGGATTCATCGTTTGGCCTTGTTGGGTTTAGCTGTCTGTCAGTGGGATAAATCTCTGTGTTGAAGAGCTGACAGATGTTGACAGTAACTGAGGCGTTTTCATATGGAGTATATCCGAAGGGCAAAACATCCAGATAAAGTCGATGGTGCCGAGACAAATTTTATCTGAAACTGTGCTTGTCAGCAGTGTCTTTACAGCCGGGCTGTCTGAATGACTGAAAGCCCACAGTCAACCCAGGAAAAAGAACTGTTCCGGATACACGCCTCATTATGTAAAGATGTGTTCGGCACTGCACCCAACAAAAATTACAACATGAACGATTTCCCTCATGTGGATTAATAATGGCCCCGTCCCTCCGCCTGAAGTAGAAAGTAGTTCTTGTCCTCAGAAAGTGACAACAGTGCAGCAGAGGCTTTTTATTTGCCTCAAAGCCATCCATCCAAACTGAGGATTGATTTCTTTTAATACGCATTGATAATAAAAGAAAAACTAACTTTTGAAGCCACTTTATGTCACTGCAATGTCTTTATGAAGTGATGCTTGTTTCGGGCAGACAGCTTGAGTAGCACTGGATTAGCTCATGTGTCAGCTGACCTCGAGTAATTGCCATCTCATATTGGGTGGTCTATTTAAGCTGTCAGACTTACTGCTCCTACTCTGCTGCTGCTGCCAGGTCGTTCACAGCCAGTATCTATCTGTAAACTCAGTTTTTTTTTTCTCCCTTTTTTGTGATTTTATGTCTGGGCACAGAAGTGATTTTCTCCTGCTTCCTCCCTCTTCACTGTTCTTTTGCCTTGCATGTCAAAACAGTGTCAAATCCATGTGCTTAAATGACAAAATACTTTGTCAGTTACTTTCAGAAAGAACCAACATAACATTCCCAAAACAATTCATTTTGTTGTTTTTATCTTTATTTTTGCTTTGTGGGTTGTCACAATAGCGGCTGCTCATATTAAATATGATGAAAGTTTCAAATAATGAGGTCACAGTATGTGTAAGTGAGCCAAATATTCAGGATCAGACTGCTCTTTGTGCTTGGTTTCAGATAGTTTTGGTTTTAATTTTTTTTTTCTATTTTTATTTGTCTTGCCTATGTATTTGACCGAGAGTGCATATACAGTACTTATTAAGGTTACAGCTCCTGTGCTATGCCTACTTCCTGTTCAAATTTGCCTTATAGGGTGGATGAACTGAAAGGATGACTCATTGCAAAGTTAGTCCATGAATGAAAATACAGACAGGAAGTTAGATTCATAGATCTCCTAAGGCCTCAGTCACACAAGTCTAGAATACTCTTGCAACCTCCAGTTGCTAGGGAAAAATGTCTATTCCCTGAGAGGTTGGTGAGTGTTTGTTGGAGGCTGCTTGTTACAAAGAGGGTGCGGCACCAAAAACCTTTCTGTGACAACTTTGGTCACATGGAAGATGTCCACTTGTCTGCAAATACTTTCTAATTAACCACCAATGCGATGAACACGGAACCAAAGACATTTTCTGAGCATTACAAATCTGTTACCTTTTACATGTCACAGCGGCGTAGTTGGTATGACTTTCACCTTGTGGGTCTGTGTGTCTGTCTGTGTCTCATCATAGCAAAATGTGTTTTTGGGGACACTTACTGTAGGGGGATTTTTTTTTAATATAACAAAGACAGTTTTGAGTACATTGTGTGTAGAAGGTTGCAGATTACTTCTTAGCCTGTTACATAATACAACAGTTAAGTTCCTCATTAAAGTAATATATCTTATGACATTTGGTTACTTTTTTAACAGCTTGTTCAAACTTCCTCTACAGACTGTATGTGTGGATGTTTTTGTCTGTACAGTAGTCTTAGAGCCCTCTAAAATCTAAATACTTAAGGGAGAAAATATTATTAAATTTACTTGTGCAACAGTCTTTTGTCAGTGGACAGGGGTCAGCACGAGCACCCTGACTGGTCTGCAGCTATGCAGCCCTGCATGCATTGTACTGTGATAGATTTACACCATGTATTCTGACACCTTTCTATCAGAGCCAGCATAAACTTTTCTGTTGGATCAGACCACAAGGGCCAACCTTCGCTCCCAATGTGCATCAGTGAGCCTTTACTGCCCATGACCCTGTTGCTGGTTCACCACTGTTCCTTCCTTAGACTTCTACCAACCACTGCACCCCACAAGACCTGCAGAAATTGCAAAATTGTGCATGTTATACAAAAGTGCATACTGCCAAATGAATGGTGTCTAATTCTAGGTGTAGCTACTTGTAAGCTGCCCTACCTTTGATGATGTATTTAATTTGTTTTTACATGTTCTGTTTTTTTTAATTACCATTAAAGCTATGAGGACAAAGCTAGACTTATTTCATCCCCTTATAAAATCAGTACTTTAACCACTTTGATCCATCTAAATGGGGGGTCCTTCTTTCAACATGCTGACCCTTTCATCAAAGCGAGACCTTTTGTTATTTTTCCTTAACAAAAGCCAGCAGGTCTCCCTCTCTCTATTCTCACTGCCTCTCTTCTTGTTGTTCCCTCTCTCTAACTGATGAGAAGCGACAGGCACGAAGAAGGCCAGATAGATAGGAGGAGACGTGGGGAAGATGGCAGAACTAGGATGTGAGCCTCTTACAGCAGCGGCAGCAGCAGTACAGGCTGTGCTGTCAGCCTACCATTCTCCTGCAACTTCTCCTGCTCACCCTTCATCCACCTCTAACACTCCCTGTCCACCTCTCACCTCTCTCTTCCTCCTCTCCTTCCTTAATCTTATTCATGCAATCCTTCCCCATATGCCACATGGAGCAGGAGACTTATAATGCAGGCTGTTGATGTCGTCTACAGGTGCTTTCTGTATCTGCTGTGAATCATGTTCACAGTCATAGCAGCAGATATGGAGCACACAACAGAACTGCTTACAGATTTGCATTAACAGGTTAAAAGATATTGTGCACAACTGTGAATCTAACAATACATAATTTAAAAAGAGTGCAATAAATAATCTGTTACACATGCACTTAGGTTAATGATAGAAGTCCTAACACCTTGATGATATACAATCTGAAAATAGGGCTTTTAAACAATGGAAAAATGTTAAAAATTAATTGGAACAGTTGAGGCTGATTAGATTAGATTAGATTAAAACTTTATTGATCCCTTTAGGAAGATTCTGTCAGTGAAATTAAATTTCCAGTAGCATCTTGCATCTTCACATTATAGACAAAAACACAACAGTAATAATAAAAAGTAAACAAATAAATAAAAATTAATTGGAACAGTTGAGGCTGATTAGATTAAGATTAGATTAGATTAAAACTTTATTGATCCCTTTAGGAAGATTCTGTCAGTGAAATAAAATTTCCAGTAGCATCTTGCATCTTTACACTATAGACAAAAACACAGCAGTAATAATAAAAAGTAAACAAATAAATAAAAATTAAACAAACATTCAAAAAACAACCAAAAAGTAGATATAAAAAGTCTAGTAGGGGTGGTATTCCACAGTAATATTGCACATCGTGCGGTTTAATTTATGTGTTCATGGTCAGGCTCAGGTTGCTGTAGTCTGTTAGTCCTGCAAGTGATAAGGTGCAGTCTGTCACTGAACAGGCCCCTCTGGTTGCTGTGGTCATGTTGACCACAGAGCTGCCCCCCCCCCCGCCCCCAAGAAAAAAAAAATCACACCACAGTGTAAAACAGGACATTTGCTATGACGGACAGATAAAACCTCCCCAGGAGTTTCCTGCAGATGTTAAAAGACTGCAGCCTCCTCAGGAAGTACAACCTGCTCTGTTCCTGTACAAGCGACCAGTGTTGCATGTCCAGTCCGGCTTGCAGGTGCAAAAGTTTTGAAAAACCTTCAGAAAGACCAGAGAACTATTGCTTAAGAGCTCTTTGAAAAATTATAAGAAAGCCTGGCTCCTTGAAAGCAAAATAAAAAGGAATGAGAGGTGGCTCAAGGTTATTTTGCACAGTCTGTATTTGAATAGAATACATTCCTTGTTAATTTTATTTACTTTTAATTAAAGTAATGCCTGAGCTGTGTGCTGTGACACATTAAAATATCTGATGTGAAAAGGGCAGAGTATTTAATTAATTTTATTAATACTGTTGCCATCCTCGATGAAATCAGTCATTATAGTCATTGTGGTACTGCTTATATATATATATATATATATATATATATATATATATATATATATGTGTGTGTGTGTTATTCTTGAACTCTTTCCCCCAGCGTTCATGGTCACAGTGTCACATATCTTGCAACTTGCTTTGATTCCAAGGGGCAGACAGTCTTTGCTTGCAGAACTTGTGGTGTTTCACCTGTTTTTTTATTCATTGCTTGTGCCAGTTTGTTGTGCTCGGCTAATGATGAATGATTACATTGAATTCTGGGCAAAATGGGCTCATGGAGTTTACATCATTGTTGACTCTGTTGTGGTGCTCATAGGGTCTATTTTAAGATGTTCTCCTGAGTTATCACAGTAATGGAAGAGCACTTAGGAAAGTCCCAGCTGGGGTCTTAAGGACATGAGCTAAAGAGGAATCTGTGAGTGCTTGTCGTACGCTCATGACTCAGGAAACAGGGCCAGTGTTTAAAGCAGGGAATGTTTTTTGTAAACTCATTGTGTTCGGTCATTGTTTAGTTGAGCTGTAAAATCAAAATGTATTTAAATGGCATTCCTAGACACCAGTTAGTTTTCCTTGCTTTTCTTGTGCAGAATCGATTTTACCATCACAAGAGAACATAGAACAAGTAAGATCACTAATTTATCAGTGTTTGTGGATGCAATTTCTGGACGTGCCAAAGGCCAAAAATAAATGTGTTGATCAGCTGCTTCTCATACTGTCAATCCCACTTTACTGTTTTTGCACACTGGCAGAGCTTACAAGGTTCAGCAAAGCCATCGATTTGGTATGTCGAGATAATGAGACCATAGCCTCTTATCTGAATTTTAAAGACATGACTGTAAAGTTCCATGATATGCATGATTAAAAATACCAAAGCATGGCTTAGAGAATACCTTTTCACATCAGCAGACAAGAGGCTCTGCTTGTTGGATTATGATCACCTCTGTTTACCTCACCATGTTTGTAAAATAAAATATTTATTAAACAGTTTTGAATAGGTCGAATGATTGAAGTGCATGCCTATATGCTCCCCAAAGATACTTTTTTAAAGGCTGAAGCGCTTAACGTGTAATTAAAATGTATACTGGTTGTTTCCTAATCCTAAAGTTGGATTAATCTTCTACAGTAAATGTAACTATTTCTCCTAGAGTCCTCTAGAGATAGACTAGCTATGTGCCAATATATTTATAATGGCCCAAAAAAAAAAAAAAAAATTAACAACCCTTCAACCATACAACATTTACAGTCAAAGCTTTTGTTGTGACAAATTGTATCCTTAACAAACTTTAACACTATCAAGTGTAAATTTCAGCCATTTGAAAAAGATATATAAATGTAATTGAAAATTATGCGGGATTTTGCAGACTCATTAATTAATGTTGAACTTAATGTGAAGTAAAACTTGTTGTTACTTATTGTGAATCATACAAATATGCAACAAATATGCAATTAATCAATTTCCACACAGATTCCTGTATTAGATTAGATTCCTCTTTTACTGCCATTGCAGTAACATCCTAAAGGCGCCTGCACATATAATAGACATAAGTACAACATAATACAATGCAATACAATTGAACAGTTATTGCACTTAGTATATTTCAAAGTGGAACATGCACTTTGTGATGCAAGAATGAACATTGTTGTGCTGGTGTTTAAACCTTTGATGCAGGATGCTACACCAATATCATAAAAAGATTACGTAATATTCATCAAAACTCCAAATATCATTAATAAGATTTTAAAGAAAAACACAACCGCTCAGCAAT